>PVHX01005070.1:0-116939 GCA_004024805.1 Geosciurus inauris | reverse complement strand
CTCCCACTCCCCCTCCCTCTCTCCACCTGTCTCTCCCTCCCTCTCTCCAGCTTCTGTTCTGCAGAGCTCCCTCACTCCCCTGTGTCATACCCCATAATTGCCCACAACACAATGGTAACTACAGTGGTGGTAATTCTCATTTCATTGATTTGTCCTAAATAACACAGCAAGCTCCTGAGCAGGAGCCAAGTCCTGGGAGCTTTCCAGCACTAGTTCCTTTCCCCTTCACCTGGGCACATGACCGCACTGGATGTATCAAGGGAGTCAATTCCAAATAAGTAGCAATTCTTGAAACTCCACATCAAAAAGTAAAACTAGCAGATAATAGGAAATAAGAGAAAAATCCAAAGTTCTCATTTGTTCTTAAGTTTAGTCCCATGTTTCCCACATGGAATAATTTTTAGTTGAAAATTCACCTTGAAGTTGTCAACTTTTAATCCACAAAGTCTGTCCAGGCATTTTAAATCTGAACTCTCTCTTTATGAATGGCTTGTTTTTAGTTTCCTTTCAGGATCCTTCTCCATCCCCTAAAGGGCAGGGCATTGTTAGTTGTATAGCCTGATCTCAGAGAGAGAAAAAAATCAACCCATCTGTCCCAGAAGAACACCAACCCAGGTTATCTTTTATTAAGTGCTGGCACCTGCCAGCAATTCTGCATGCACTGGGCCCTTGCTGAGTCTTCAGGAGATTCTTTACAACATGAGCCTCCTGCAGATGGGAGTACGATGGGCTAACTCGCAGCCACTGTCCATGTGCACGTCCAGAGATTCCGAAATGATTGTTAGCTGCTCAGCTTAGCCGTGCTGACAAGGAGGCTCACATCTGCGTCCGACAGGCGACCTCTGTGCACAAGTCAGGACCAGCCTGTCCCAGAGCACTGCCCCGTGTTGCTGGAGAGGAGGGAGGGCAGGGGTGGCATGGAGCACGCTCTGCCCCATGATCAGAGGCTGCTATGTGCTTCCATGAGGGTGCTCCTGGGTCAAAGTCAGGGGCCAGCCCCTGAGAACGCAGCCTTCGGGTGAGTCTCAAAAACACCAGGTTCTCCCCTCTTCCTCTGCCAGCCTGGGGAAAGTCATGGGTTCCCAAGAGCCACGTAGGACAAGTACGTGGATCATCAGAAAAGAGCTGAGCCATTTGTACTGACAGAGTGGGCATCATGCCAGTTGAAACAATCTTGCACAACCCGGCCACTCGGGGTGACTCGTATGTCTTGGAACCAGGCACCGTAAGCAGCTGAAGATACTTAGAGCTGAGAAAGGAAAACAAAGGATGTGGTCTCTCTGTGGCTTCCTGACCTCAGGGATCTGTGTGGCTTCCACGATTATAAATTATCTTGAAAGAAGTTGAGTTTTAGGTCCAGAGAAATGATTCTGAGCAGCAGGAATACAGTGACCAAACTGCCTTGCCAGAATGTCAGGCGGCTGCTCTGCTTTTGCTTCTTTGCAAATTTTGTTGTTGTGATGTTATTTTCCCTTCTACAAGACACCTTTTGGCTCCTACAAGTGAACTGCAGACTGTGGAACATCAGGGAAGTGAGATGCGACCATTCCACCGTAGCACCACTGGGCTCCCAGAGCACGCCCAGGCGGCACACAGTTCCCTCCTGGGGGAGGGCACACTGCAAGAACTCGCTCTGCTCCCACTGATAAGGAAGTGTGCTTCCTGTTTCTCTCCAAAGACAAGAAACTTAAAGTAGCATTTCAGCCAGCATCGGAGAGCTTGGACACTTATATTTCCTAAACAAAAGACTCAGCTTTTGTTTTTTGAAAAGCTGCCTCTGAGACCATGGGCTCTTCTTCAGCTGCTTCAGTCTTGCCACAAAGAAGAGAAAAGAGATTTCTGGTCTCCTTCTCTCCCTGACACCAGACTAAGTCCTTGTTATTAGAACTGAGAAGCATGTTACTTTATTCAGCTAAACATGGACGATTGCAGGACTATTTTTATAGTAATATACGTTGACCACAAAGCTAATTTATCACCATGTACAACCCCTCAGACTCATAAGGAACTGGGTCGTTCTCTCAAGTTGACAACCAGCCTCAACCCACCAAGTGTAAGGAAGTCTCCACCCTGTGGGTGTTGGTAGAAGGCAGGGAGTTCCTCCCATTAAACAAAGAAAAAAGAAAAGAAAAACTGCCCCTTGAAGCCAGGTCCCACCCAGGGTCTTGGGCTTGACAGTTAGCTGCTCCCCTGGGGACGCTGATTAAAGAACTGAGGATGCAGAGACCCGCCCATCAGGTAAGGCGGACAGGCTCCAGTCAGTGTCCCCAAGTCAGTCCTATGAGCCTCAGGGTGTGCCTAGAAAGGGTGGCATTGGTGTTTCCATAGGACAGCTCTGTGACTCCATGTCAGGCAGGATAAAGTTGAGCTCAGCTCCTGGGTAATGCCTCCACGCCAGTCGCCTGGCCCACATGGGGATAAATCATGCTTCTGCTTAAGGAAACAAATTGATTTCTGTTGCTTGCAAGCCAAAATTTTGATGGCTTTGCCTCCTCGGCCTCAATCTGAAATCCTGCGCGTGGCAGGCTGCCCCTCTCCTCCGCTGGCCTCTCCCCTGCCTTGCTACCCACCCCCCAGTGTGCTTCCTCCTTCCTCTTCCCACCGGTGGCCTCCCTGCCTTCTCTTCCCCTTCTTTCTCTCCCTCTCCCCACCTCCTACCTGCCCTCGCTCTTCCACTCCACCTCCGTTTCCGCTCTCATTGTCTAATCATTTTTAACCCTCCTATCATGAAGGTGGCTGAAGTGAAAATCTCTGCTCCCATTTGGCAGTTGATAAACCTGAGACCTAACAGTTTTGAACCAATCGTTGCATCCAGCCAGAATCCGGGGTGCCTTCCTTTGAATTCACGCTCATAGCACCCCGTCTTCACGTTAGTAAACGGTACGTTTGACGTGTTCCCTGGAGACGAGAGGCTATTGATTTTATTTTCACAGAAATAAGAAAATAAGGAGAGACATTAAGTAAAAGGAAGCTTATTAAATACATGTTTCCATATTTTCCCATTGTCTTGAGAGAATAGTGGACGGATATGTGTTTGCATACAGACCATGTTTATTTGACTTGTGTGGTTATGAGACAATGCAAAACCTGGGTGGAGCCCTGGGAAATCACCTCTGTTGGCTCAGTAGACTAAGGGTACTTGTCCTCTGTATTGGTATCAAAAACAGGAAAATTTATATGCCAGTTTGTACAAAAATTTCAAAACAATAAAGTGCCATCTTTCTCTGTCTTAAGCTCACCCCAGGACTTTCCCCGGCACTTGGACTAGAAACCCAGACCTAAGCAGGGTGACCCTCTCATTCATACTCCACTGCAGGATGCTGGGGAGATGAGAGGGGTCCCACTGGTCAGCTACAGTTCCGCAGGAGCAAACTGAGTCTGGAGCTCAGGAGCAACAGCAGAGGCACGGCCACCACCCACACCACCAGCACCTTCCTCCAGCGCGATGGGTCTCCCCAGCTCCGTCTCCTTCCAGCTCTGCTGGCTTTCTTTTCAGTTGATTTCCCCTTCCCTTGGATAACCTAAGCTAAACAGCTCAGAGTCGCTGCAGGATGCCCTCTGCCTGGGACTCTCCCTCCCTGGGTGACTGGTCCAGGGGCTGCCCTCGGTTGTCACTAAGGATTGTGGCCTAAATCTAGGACTTCGCTAGGAAGGTCAGCCTGGGGTGTTGTTGGGACCCAGGCTTCTCCCTCTTCCACCAGGAGGCCTTTCTCAGTGATCCAGTCGCCTTAAAATGTGTTCCTTACAGAAAAGGCGAGACCAATGCCAGCCCTTTGGCTTCACTGCAGACGCGCCAACAGAGGGCCTTCGGGGCTGTGGCTGGGTCTCTGCACCTCCCGGTTGCTCTCAGTTTCTTCACCCTCAGGCACAAGATGTTCCAACTCGCCCTGCACATTTCTTGTTCCAGACCTGGAATCAGCAGTTTCCCAAGGAGTCCTGGACCCTGGTAGTGGGCAATGTAAATCTTTTAAGCCACACTGGGCACCAGGAACCCTCACTGTCGTCTGGTGACCGTTACTTCCAGGATTTGTAGTAGAATAAGTGAGAAAATATGTATTTTTTTTAGAAAAACAAACATTATTCCCAAGTTCATGCTCATATTTTAACCAGTTCAAATGAAAGACTCCAGTGTTTGACGTCCTTGGCTTTTATACTTTATTAGTTCTCTCCCTTCCTCTGAAAATACCTTGGTTCATGAAAATATGAACCTAACTCCTTATTTGAGATATGTATTTAACACTTTCAAAATAACAATAGACGTATTTCCAGTAATAACAAACCTACCAAATATATTTTAAAATATCTTTGTGGTTTCTTTTTTATGCTTAGAATGTTCAGTCAAAATATTATGGTTTGAAGTCCATTGAAATGAATTTCCCCTCTGTCTTTGCCACCTGCATGATATACAGTATAGTTCACTGGCTTCGGGTGCTTTTAATTATGAATTTGGAGGATTGTTTTTGACATAACTTTTTAATTTGTGTGAAATATAACCTTGATTTCAAATAGAAACTATAAAACAAGGTGCAGTTTGGGAGAAAACAGTTTGGGAGAAGTCAAAATTCCATCTCTTCCCCATCCTGTTCTCACCCTTCCTCCCGGGTAACATGTTTATTAAATTTTAAATACCTATTAAAGCAAAATAATACAAATATGATTAAATTATAAATAAGCAACATATAGAATGAAAGAAATATGCTTGTGTCTATGTATTTCCCCCTTAGTTGCACAAAAGGTATTCAACTGCCCTCATTCTTACGGAATTTCCTTTTTAAAAGAAACTTTCAATTGACAATACCTCCTAGCACTAACTCCACGGAAATACAGAGACAGAGATTCCTCAATTACATAAGGGTGCACAATACTCCACAATTTCAGCATGCTTCATTTACTTCATTTATGCTGCACTGATGAGTATCAGGTTGTTTCTGAGTGTTTACTGACAAAGGATGGACTAATACAAGTTTTAGACTATGTCTCCCTGAGGAAGCTATTGCTATAGCTTGATCGTAAGTGTCCCCTGAAAGTCCATATGTTAAAGGATTGTCCCCAGCTTGGCACTCCTGGGAAGAGGTGGAGACGCTGAGAGGTCATGCCTAGCAGGAGGTCTTCAGTTAGGGAGCTGTGCCCTCAGGGGCAACTGTAGGACCCCAGTCTCTTCCTCTTTCTTTTTTTGTTTCCCAGCCAGATGAGGGGCATGGTGTTGTTCCATCATGGGCTTCTGCCAGGATATGCTGCCTCACCACAGGCACAAAGCAAGAGACTAATTGATCATGGACTGAAACTTTCTAAACTGTAAGACAAAAATAAGCTGATTTATCTCAGGTGTTTATTATAGTACTATAAAGCTGACTAACAAAGGTATGGACAGCCAGGTTCAGTCACGGTCCACTCAGCACTGTGCTCTCTGCCTGCGATGCCCCAGGGAGGTATGCCCATGTGGTGGTGTGGCTCTTGCCATACAGGAATTCAGACTTCAGCTGCAGCAGGGATTCTAGATGCATTTGCATATGTGACTCTACCCCTTAGTGGCTGTGTGACATCTTGGTGTGTGATCTCGGGCAGAGTCAATAATTTGGGGATTCATTTTCTAGTCTATGAAGAGTGAAAAGAGTATAGACCTCCTAGGAATGTCATCAGCATTGAATAAGATAACACTCTTTTAGACTTTTTAAAATCAATTTTAACTGATTCATAAAACATGCAATTCTGCATATTCATGAGATGCCAGCAGAGGTTTCAAATACACGTACACCTTGCATAATGTTTAAATCGGGTTAAAGGTACGTCTCCTCAAACACATTAAATTTCTTTATGATGAAAACATTCAGAAAAGAGATAATACTTCAAAAAGTTTTATTCCAGCTGGGCCCAATGGCACACGCCTGTAATCCTAGCGAGTCGGGAGGCTGAGGCAAGAGGATTGTGAGTTCAAAGCCAGCCTCAGCAATGGCGAGGTGCTGTGCAACTCAGTGAGACCCTGTGCCTAAATAAAATACAAAAAGGCTGGGGATGAGGCTCAGTGGTTAAGTGCCCGTGGGTTTGACCCCTGATACCAAAAAAAGAGAAAAGAAAAGAAAAAAGTATCATTCTAAGCACATGATAGGTGTTGAATGTTATTGGTAAAGGAATGCAGATTTTAGATAAAAACATTACCAGCAATAGTTAATATCCTAAATAATTTTAAGTAATGTGGTGAAGTAGGAAGAGCAAGGAGTTTGGCGTCAGTCAGCCCGGTATAAATACTGATTCCCCTGCTTCCTCTGCTGCCTGTACCTTACTGCCACAGAACTTCAGCTCTCGCGTGTATTCAACGGGAAGAACACAGTCCATCTGGCTTTGGTTTGGGGACAATTACAAGAGACTGCAGTAAAGACAACCTCTGACACAGAGTAAGCAGATAACAGATACCGCCTTATGTCTCTCCCCTGCTCTAAGATTCTGCAATACAAAAACTTAAACTGGCCATTGGAATCCTGACAACTTTCCAAATGTGGTCCTTTTACAGGGGCTACGGAGCGGAGCATCTACTTACGGCAAACCAGAGGGCATCAGGGTGTTCGTCACATAGGCTGCAAGGAACCAGGTGTTTTCTTTTTTGAAACCAGAGCATTTCCTGGTCCATCACAGGACCTGAGTCTCTCTGCAGGGGTGCCCTCTCTTTCCTCCCTCCCGACTGCTACTCTTCTCAGGAGCCTAATGCAACATGTCTGCTGCTCCAGTGGAAACTGAAATCTTGGGATCTGATCAATAAGTAAATTCTCAAGGCAAAGTGGCTTTGAGAAAAGATGGGAAGCACATGGCCAGGCACCACGGGGCGGGCACAGGGGAGCTCTCACCATCCGGCCACAGTCCTGGAGTCCCAGTCATTTTACACCTGGGACACAGGTGGCCCAGCCAGGAGAGGACCTGCAGACCACCGTGCTCCAGGAAGAAAACAGCTGAGGGCTCCCTTTGCCATTCACCTAACGACTTGTGATCATTCCCAGCAGTCAGGGTCCATGTCTAGCCCACGGTCAATGTCTCTGCAGCTCAGGCTTCTCATTTCTGCTTCACGATGATGATAGATAAATGCTTCGTTGGACCATAGACAGTGATGCCTCTCCTTCATGTTGGATGTGCTGCAGACCCTTAGGCAAGGCCTGGAGTTAACGCTGCAGGACAAGCTGATGGCCAAGAGGCAAGTCCTTGGGTATCTCCAGAGCTAAAGGAAAGGCCACACAGCCAGCTTTATTCCTTGCCACTCCAAATGGGTACAGAAGTGAGTGTAGCAAAGACAGTACACTGTGAAATAATACTTGAAATAACCCAGTGTTATTTGACCCCTGTGACTTTATAAGAGAAATGCCATTTTATTCCAATTTGACAGATGAAGAAGTGAATTACAAGCCTGAAATCAAATAGGATGAGTCTCAAGTCCAAACGCTCCGCTTACCAGCTCTCAGCCTCCAGCTTCCCACCTTGAGATCAACAGCACCTACTTCCAGAGCGTCGTGGAGAGCTATGAAGTCCAGCCTGCAGCCCTGGCCCAGCCTAGGACAAGTTCTTTTCTGAAGATTCAGGAGATTTCTAAGTCGCACAGAGGCCTTCTGTAGGCTAGTGGCAGCGAGCTGGGCCACGCCGAGTGGTTCACAGCCCTCATCAAGAGGAGGGGTTACTACAGAGTACCTTGTTCCTGGGAAGGCGTCTGATAAATGGCTGCTCTCAACTCCCTGCAGAGTCTTCATGGTAGATTTTTTCTTCAACAGAAACTGTAAATGGCCATTAACAAATTGTACTCAGGATGACTCTGGCTGGCTGTGTCCTCTTAGCAGAGATATTTCCAGTCAAGAGCTCAGTCTCTTGGTGGACTCTGAGGCATGTTCTATCAGCAGAGACCCTCGGATGTATGGACCTCCTCATCTTCTGACCACATTATGAAACATACCTACCTTGCCTATTTACAAGGCAGCTGTTTCTCAGTAAGAGGGCTTCTTCACTGAAATCTGAAAACCTCTATAACGGCTAGTCTCAAAACTCCAACCACCTCATAAATTAAAAATTGTCTTTGCCAACTGCTGGCCAAAAAAATTAAAATAAAATTGCCAAGTTCATGAGTACCACAGAACTCCGTGACCTAAATAATATGCATGAGCACAATCTGCAATATATACCACCACCAGTTACTTTGACTACACGGTACTTTGTATACTGCTCTGTAGATTCGGCTGACTTAAGCATGACCTTGCAGCCTACCCTGCAGTAAGAGTCACAGGGATAAGTTTGGTCCCATAACAAGGGGCTTGCAGGAGAGCCTTTGTGTCCTTTTCAGTTAGATGTGTTTTTCTGCCATTGAGTTTTAGGGTCTGGGTAGCCTGGTCAGTACTCATTTCAGGGCATACAAAGTAAAAACATTTAGCAGAACAGAACAGAACAGAACAGAACACAGCATAAACACATTTCCTTCCTACCTCGTCAACAGCGTAGCAAGGTTACACGACACCAGCTGCATTCGTGCTGGGGAACTGACTGTTTCCAGCAGTGGTGGAGGCACTGGGAGCTCACGGAGCCCTGGCTTATGGTGAGGCAAGGTGAAGTCAGGGTGGATGTCCCTCCAGGGAATGCGCAAAGGGCCACAGCCGCTGTGTGTCACATGCTGGGCCCCCTAATCCAGAGCGAATTGACTAAGGGGCTGCTGTCTGCCCTGCCTTCCAGGAACCCCTGCTCCTGCCTGAGAACCTCTCCTTGGAGGCTCTTTGGGGTCAGCCTGCAGTGCTTCCTTCTTCTCCTCTATTCCTGTCGTAACTAGTCCATACAATTGCAAAATTTCTCAGAAAAGGCCACCTTTCTTAGATACTTCAGTTTCTTTATTCAAGGAATAAAGTCCCTGGATTTTACCATTTTCCCATCTCAGGTCAACCCCATGTTTCCATAGTGTGAGCTCCAGCTACGTGGAGAGCACAGTGGGCCGGGAGTGTGAGAGACCCTCTGTGACACAGGACAGAACTCTTGCCCTCTGGAAGTACAGAAGCTTCTCAAGCCCTATTGGAAACACCTGTCACCTTGTCTGTCTCTCCATGCATGTCTGTGAGCCAAAGGCAGAAGCAGGACCCCAGGAAGGCTGAAGTATGGATGCTTGGTACGTACGCCAGGAATATTCACTGATTGGATGGATGAACTAAAGGGAATCAAGGTCATGGCTTGGTTGGTAAGAAAATGCCCCAGTGAAAAATAGAAACAGTAGAAATTGTACGAGGGGCCATGAGCAAGGTGTGGAGTGTCAGTCAGGTGGAGGCAGAGCTACACTGAAATGCTGAGAGGGAGAGAACAGGACAGCCCGGACCTGAGTCTTTGCAACAGGACAGAGGAGTTGCAGCTAATCTCCAGCTTCAAGGGATGGGGGCTCTTCTTCCTCGGCAGGAGATGCTCACCACGTCCACCCCGCAGCTGCGCAGAGAGGAGACATGCACGATCCCTGTTGTTCATGGCACATGGGCATGCACCACCAGAGCAGACCAGGACAGGACAGGAGCCTGGAAACAAACGCAGAGAGACTGGTCCCCACTGGTGCATGCACTTTAGGCACAGCCCCTCACAGTCTCTCTGAGAACTGTCATTCAGACACCAAGTCACTGCCGATTGCTATCGCCACTGAATTGTTGGTCCAGAGTCAGTCTCAACCAGGCTGAGGTGTGGAATTTCTGAACTAGGAAACTCAAAGCACCTTTCTAAAAATCCATGAAATGATGAAAATTAGAAGGAAATTGTTAAGAGTTAAATTTTAAAATCACAAACCTATCTATCTCTATTAATCTTTGGTTTGACAGGATCTATGATTTACCCCAAATAGCTGTTCTGTGTGGGCTGTTTAAGTCTAACAGTTACAACTTTTAAGATAAGTTAAAAAATAAAAACTTTTGTAGGGAGCAGACTCTCTTTAAACAGGACATGTTTAAACACAGATTTCTGAACTCTCCCAAGCTTGTCTGGTTCAGGGGATTAAGGTGAAACCCAAAGCTCTGCAAGCCTAACAAGCTTCCATGAGATGATGCTACTAATCTTCAGGGATCCTTTTGAGATCATCGAAGTAGACAATTTAGTCCTGCCTATATTCAAAACCTGCACTGCAAAACAAGAACAGAAGGCCAGTTTCTGATACATTTAGAGGGAGTTCAGACATAAAAGAGAGAAATAAAATCACATTTTAACAATAGCTAGAATTTGGTGGTGCCTGTTATGTATATATTGAACTATTACACTAACCCTGAGGGTTATGTGGAATTAATGTGGCATTAAAAGTAAGTTTAAATAAGTGAGTCATCCAGATGGCCTGATGTCACTTAGCTGGGTTTGGACTCAGATTTCTCTGACCCCACAGTAAACTTCTGGTCACTCAACAGTGAACTGAGATAGTGTTCCACTGAGGGAAAGGCTCAGATCTGCATGTTTAGAAAAAGCATTTTTCCCCAGTGAAACTGAACAATTAAATGTGGGAGGAGTTGTGTTATTTCCAGGCTCTACAGTAATCTATGTGGGGAGAGGAGCTCGGCCCAGACAAACTCCTACCCACGGTTCCAGAAAGTCACGTCCCCCTCTCTCTCCAGTCCTCAGTCTCCACATCTGTAAAAGAAAGGAGTTGACACGCTCCTAGAGATTCTTACCCTCTTTTAGCAGTTGTGGTCTTCAAAGTATTTGCCAAGATTTGAATGAACAAACTTGTCCTTATAAAAGTTGCCAAGGAGTTCAAAGGTCTTCTATATTCTCTTTCCACAGGAAGATCTGTGTTAAAAGCCATCAGCATTGGAAACCATTCTGTCAGAGCACCGTAGCCAGAGCAAAGGGATTTGTAGCATTTCAATGGAAAATGCCATCAGGGTGAGGTAGAGACTGTTTTTCCCATGTTCCCTGAAACAACCGCATTCAAAAGGCTTCATGCTACTTACATTGAGCCTGGAGTTCTGTTCAGGAATCTGACTTCCCACTCATTATTTCCCCATTGCCTTCTGCTGAGATTATTAATTAAATGCACCGAGTCCTTTATTGCACAAAGGTTATATTTACCCCTTGAAATGGGGGAGATGTTGCCGCCCAGTCATCAGGAAGCCCACCTGCAAACCAGTGCAGGAGCTCACTGCCTCTCTGGGTGGCGACCTTCCCTGAACTTCAGGAGCTAACCTCTCTGGTACCTGCCGCCACCTGCTAGGGGGACACTCTGTCTGGAAACTATAGATGGTTCATGCTCACAACACAGAGACTCCATATCAAGAATCAGGCCTTTCCTCCCCAGCTGCCTGCAGACCTGCCCAGGAATGCCCCTCATGCATCATGTTTATGAAGTGACCTTTCACTGTAAAAACAAATGTGTTATCCCTGTGATGTGAGTGGGAGGTGTCTGGGGGCTGGCACTGTGACAATCACAAACAAGGTCAAAAGCCAGTACCGTGAATTTTGGGAAAGATGGCCTCACTGCATAGCATGTCTTGTTTTAAAAAATCTCCTAGACGTTTGACTTTAATTCATGCAATATAATTTTTTTTAACATTGCAACAGCCGGGTACTTTGTTGGAAAAAAGATTATCAAAGTAGAGTATTTGTAGAGGTTTTTGTTTGTTTGTTTTTTGGTTTTTTGTACTGGGGATTAAACCCAGGGACACTTAATCACTGAGTCACACCCCTGGCCCTTTTTTATATTTTATTTAGAGACAGGGTCTCACTAAGTTGTTTAGGGTCCTGCAAAATTGCTGAGGCTTGTTTGTGTTTTATACTGTGAAAGGTCTAAAATGTTGTGGGGTGGAAGGGTCATGATATGCCATGTGTTGTTAAGCATTGGCTCATTCTCTGGAAATATGTGAAATTAATTTAGCATGTCATACCTGCACCAAAAACTTAAAATGGAGTGATACAGAGTGGGACTGGAGTAGAAACAACTCTCCACACGTTATAAGATAAACCAATATGTGCAAACTTTTAGTTATGTGAGTTTATGTGCGTGTGTGTGTGCGTGTGTGTACGTGTGTGCGTGTGTGCGTGTGCGTGTGTGTGTGCGTGCGTGCGTGTGTGTGTGTGTGTGTGTGTACTAGACTGAAAGCCAAGTGCTTTCCCTGCCGTGGGTGATGGCGCGCAGTGCGTGCACTATTGGACGGTCTGTTGTCTTCACTCAGTGGGACAGAAGGAGGCTGCCGTGTGGTCCCAGGATTCACTCTTCACTAGTGGTCTACAACCAGATCCTGCAGGAATTCTGAAAAAGCACACAGTAGCCCAAGATCACACAGGGAATATCTGTTTGGAATTTTTTATTACACTTTTGGAAAATGCACGCCCTGACTTCCAGAGTGAGCAGTTGCTCCCAGCGTGGCTTCAGTGGCCATTTACGCTCTGTGTTCAGACACTCATCCCAGAAACTACTGCTGGCAGCCAGGATCACACAGGGCTAGAAAGATCCACGGCAGAGCCTGGACAGGCTAAACCAATATCAGTACAAACTGGTCCCACGGGGTTTGGAGGACGAAACGCCCAACTTACGCAGGGACACAGGCTGGAGAAAAACTGCCAAGGGAAGGAGAGGCTGAGCCAGGCAGAGGTGGCCAGCGAGTGGTGGCTTATTGGGGAACCGTGAACAAAGACACAGGAAATTTCTTTTTCAGTCTTATTTATGTGAAGACAAAGAAAGCATAAATGTCACAAGGTGACTTTTAGAAAGAGTGTTTTGTAAAGTGACTCAGTTTATGAGTATTTCCCTGTGTGCTGTGTGTGCTTAGCTTCTGGGTAGACAGGGCTGTAATTAGCACCTGGTTGGGACTGCCCCCTTGCCTGGCCCTGCACCTTGGATGTCACCTGAGTAATTTCATTTTTTTCTCACCTCTGCAACCTCACAGAGTGAGTGACAGTTTTCTTTTTGTAGGTAAGGCAGGTGAGTCCTAGAACACCTAAATACCTTGCTCAAATCCCCGCCATTTGAAAGCTAGGAAACTCATCTCGCTCTAAGGACAAATTGCACCGAGGATATTTGTTTGGTATTTTTTATTGAACTTTTGGAACATGTGTGGTGCCCTGCTTCCAGAGTAAGCAATTACATGCAATATCATCTCAGTGGCCATTTTAGTGACCCTATTCTTCTAAGAACAACTTGCCTCTTAGAGAGACAGAGCAGCTGGTTGCCCACATTTGAAGGCTGTGCTAAAGGGAAGGAATAGCAAGATTCTCTGAAAAAAATTTTTTTTTTCAATTAAAAAAGTAATGTCTTAAAATCCACCCTCGTGGGAGTCCGTGTTGTTTACCAAGCTGTTTCAGATCCTCCAGGGAGCATTTCCTGATTGATGGTGACCAATGTCCACTGCAGTCAAGAGTGGAGTGAAGAGTTTGGTAACCACTCCGTTCTTTTTTTTTTTTTTTTTTTTTGGTACTGGGGATTGAACTCAGGAGCACTCGACCACTGAGCCACATCCCCAGCCCTATTTTGTGTTTTTTATGTACAGACAGGGTCTCACTGAGTTGCTTAGCGCCTCGCCATTGCTGAGGTTGGCTTTGAACTAGCGATTCTCCTGTCTCAGCCTCCCTAAGTGCTGGGATTACAGGCTTGAGCCACCGCGCCCGGCTCCACTCCGTTCTTTATTGCAGAAATTTTGTTACTCACTGCTTTCTCGATGATCACTCTACTCTTTATTATTGTGTGAGAAATTGTGAGAGAGAGTTAATTCAGGGTTTTAAGATAAGAAATGGATATTTCCAAAACAACTTATCTAAATTAAAATGGAACAGATTTCAAACTATGTCATCATTGCTTTGGGGTTATTAGTATTCCCGCTTAAAGTGATAGATTTTCTGGTTTCATTTAACTGAGAAATCTCTACTTGCTTGAAGAGACTAGTAAAGAGCCTCCTGAGACAGAGCCCCAGCAAGGGGACATGGTGTGCTCTGAGTTCAGCTGAGAAAGGAGAATAACTGTGAAATAACTGTGTTACCTTCCGGTGACTGTTGAACATGATGTGCCTTTGCTCTGGGTTTCTTCAATGTCCTCTGGCACCAACAACTATTTCTTATGAAAAAAGTTTTTTTCTCCAAAATTTCATTTATTTTATTTAATCACTGCCAACATTGCTAATATTTATTACTTTCTTTGTGCCAGATATTGTTTTGGACATAGTTTATAATTTAAATACTACTCTTAGGAATCTTTGAAACACATACTCTTATCATTCTGTATTTTTGTATAAAGAAACAGTTACAGCATGATTAAATGATTAATAAACTAGAAACTGGGATTTGCACCCAGGACATTTTATTTCAGCAGAGAAACTTTGAGATTTCATCTTTAACATGTTTCCCAAACTAGGTTCCAGAGGCATATTAGCTCTGTATCATATTGGCTGTTATTTTCCAAAACAAGTTTCCAATTACTTAAAAAAAAAAAAAAAAGAGGTTCCAATTACTGAAATACTAATGCATGAAAATATATTACTAGATTTTGCAAACCTATAATAATTAATAGGCATTGAAAATCTTCAAGGAAAAATATTGTACAGTGTTTCTCAAATATATGTGTGTTTATATATAAATACATATAGCTGCAGGTGCCCTGCACACATGTATATTTTTACATGTATGTATATATATGCACATATGTAATCATATTTGTATTTATATGACTATTATGTAAATTATAAATATTTACATGTGTGCTTTTCACAGTATATTCATAAAGGAACACAGGTTTGTGTTCATCAAAGTGTTTGAAGTAGTAAGGTCTTGTATGGACTTGAATTCTTAGGTCTTTTCTATTCCTACTCTCTACAAGGTCATATAACAGGAGTAAGCTCCTAAATTTTTTAGAATACAGCATAAAGAGAACATTTTGCTACTCCAAGGCCTGTGTCGGTTCCACGGGACATTACACTCCAGGGTGGATAACAATGCCCAAGACTTTACCCAGCAGAGAGTTCTGGGGTCACAAGAGGACCTCACGCATGTTCTAGTCAACCTTTACCTCGAAGAATCCACAGATATTTTCAAGACAAATGGTTGCTATTTTAGAAATTTTCAATATAAAAACTTGTATCATATTAATTTTCAAACTCTTTCCTGAGTTACTTTACCGAGTATTTCTCCCTTTTAGAATGAATTCCTCACGGGTTCTTTTTTCCCCAGTTGTTAGAGCTGGGAGGATTTAGTTCTAATTCCATCAAAAAAGCATTTTTAAAAATATTTTTTTAGTTGTAAATGGACACAATATTTTTATTTTTATTTATTTACTTTTTATGTGGTGCTGAGGATTGAACCCAGGGCCTCACACATGCAAGGCAAGCGCTCCACCACTGAGCCACAATCCCAGCCCAGGAAAGCATTTTTAAATGTGTTTTGAACTGATACATAAAATTGGAAATTTTACATATTAATGGGGTACCATACCATGCTTGCTACATATGTACATCGTAAAATGCTGAAATTAGTTTAAACATATATTTTTCTCCAAGCATTTATCACTTATTTATGGTAAATCTTTCAAAATCCTTGATTCTAGTTTTTTGAAGTGTAAAGCACATTATTGATATTTAAGTCACTCTGCTATGTGACAGCACACCAGAGTCTCTCACTCCTGTCTAACTGTAACTTGGCACCTGTTGATCCGCTGTCCCCATGGCTCCCCTTTCCTACTTTCCAGCCTCTGGTATCCCAACCCACTTTCAACTTCTTTGAGGTGAATTTTTTTCGATTGCACATATGAATGAGACCTTGGGGTCCCTGTCTTTCCGTGCCTGGCTTATTTCACTTACATAGTGATACATCATGTGGTCACAAATGGCAGGACCTCGCTATCTTTACGGCTGGTGGTGTCTCGCTGTGCAGGCACACGGTGGGTGCTGTCTTTACGTATTCATTAGCTGGTGGGCACTAAGGTCGACTCTGCTTCTTGGCTGTGGTGAAAGGTGCAGCGATGGACGTGGGAGGACGTGGGAGTGTCCAGGAGTGGGACCTGCTCAGTCGCGCAGTAGTGCTGCTTTGGACCTTGGAGGAGACTCCACACCGTTTTCTCGCTGGCTCTGGCAATGTACCATCCCACCAACAGTGAGCAAGGGTTGTGTCCCTTCCCGTGCTTGCCAGCGTCCTCTGGTGTTTCTGGAGATAGCCATTCTTACCAGGGTGAGACAGCACTGCAGTGTGGTTTCGATCTGCCTTCCCTGATTGGTGATGTGAACACTTTCCATGCACCTGTTGGGCCTCTGTGCGTCTTCTTTGGAGAAGCAGCTACTTGGATCTGTTGCCTGTTTTTAGCTCATTTGTTTCTGGGCTGTGGGGTTTCTGGAGTTCCTTCACATTCTGGATTTCAGTCCTTTGTCCTGTGTATGGTTGGCACATATTTTGTCCCATTACGTAGGCTGTCTCTTCACCCTGTTGGCTGTTTCCTTGGCTGGGCAGAAGCTTTTTACTTTGATGTCATCCCATTTGTCCATTCTTATTTTTATTTCCTGTGCTTTGGGGATCTTGTCCAAAAAACCTCTCTCATTCCAATGTCCAAATTCCCCTATGTTTTCTTCCATATGGTTTCATAGTTTTAGGTCTTATACTTAAGTTTTTAATCCATTTCAAGTTGATCTTTGTAACTGATGAAAAGGGGTCAGAAAAGTTGTTCTTATAATGGTTATTATGCTAAGAGTTGAGGACAGCATTCTAAAATGTACTTTATGACAATAACAGTAATTATTGTGTCAAATTGTATTATCTGCATGGCACAGCCACGATGTATGCATGCGCACACACACACGTACACACACTTACACTTTTGAAGTACAATAGAAAGCTTAGATAAAATGAGAAAACACAAGAGTAAAGCACACACACCTCTTCTGACTAACCTAACACTTTACATTTCTCTTTGAAAATCTTATCTCCTCCAAACCTGAGACAAATTATATTATTACTCTACTGGTATATGTAGGGGGGATCTTCTATATTTGAATTGTGGTATTTGGAAGTCAGTAACATGTTAATGGCAATGTCCACTTTAGTAAGAACACACTGAAGAACACCAAGCCCCAGCCATCTCTTCCTCAGCCACACTTTCCTTCCCCTTTGACAATTACAGACATCTTCCATTTATTAAGAGGTAAGAAGGTGAAGTGAAAAACTCTTCAAGTAGAGCTATTAAGAGATAAAAAGGAAGCATAAAGCTAATGAAGACTTTTAAAATTTTACCAGTGCATTACAGTTGTACATAACAGTGGGGTTCATTTTGACATATTCATGAATGCACAGAACATAGTTTTTTCCATTTCCACCCACTGTACTTCTTTCCCTGCCCTTCTCCCTTCCCATTACTCCTTCCTATACTCTATCATCATCCTTCTGTTTATGTTTTAAAATGGGTGCATTATAGTTACAAAATTGGAATGAATTGTGATATATTCATACATGCACATAGCATAATTTTGTCAACTTAATTTACCAGTTTCTCCTTTCCTCCCTTCTTCCTTTTCTCTTGGTCCCCCACTTCTACTCTATTGACCCCTCTTTTACTTTCATAAGATACCCCTTTTTATTCATTTTTTCTCTCTCTCTAGCTTCTGCATATGAGAGAAAACATTCAATATTGACTTTCTGAGTCTGGCTTTTTCACTTAGCATAATCTTCTCCAGCTCCATCCATTTACCAGTAAATGACTCATTTCATTCTTCTTTGTGGCTGAGTAGCACTCCACTGTGTATATATACCATGTTAAAGAATTTACTTCTACATCATAAAGACTATATATGACATACTCAAAGCCAACATCACAATGAATGGAGAAAAGCTGAAAGCATTTCCCCTAAAATCAGGAACAAGACAAGGATGTTCATTCTCACCAATCTTATTCAATACAGTTCTTGAAACTGAATCAAACAAAAGAAGGACATTAAAGAGATACAAATTGGAAAAGAAGATAGATGTCAAACTATCTGTTTGTTGATGACATTATTTTATACCTAGAGAATCCCCCCAAAAAACTCCATCAAAGACTTCCAGATGTGATAAACAAATTTAGCAAAGTAGCAGGATACAAGATCAAATACATATACCAAAAGCTTTCTTACACTCCAATAATGAATCTTTTGAGAAAAAAAATCATCACATTCACAATAATCTAAAAAAAAATAGAAATACATCTAATAAAGCATGTGAAAGACCTTTACAATGAAAATTGTAATCCTGGAAAAAAAGTAATTGAAGGAGACTTTAGAAGATGGAAAGACAGATCATGTTCATGGATAGGTAGAAGTAATAACATCAAAATGGCCAAAAGCACTGTACAGATTCAATGCAAAGCCCATCAAAATGCCAATGATATTCTTCACAAGACTAGAAAAAGAGGTCCTAAAATTTATATGGAAGAGTGAAAGGCCAAGAATAGCCAAAACTGAGCAACAAGAGTGAGGTTGGAGGTAACAGAATACCTGATCTCAAATTATACTACAGAACTATAGTAACAAAAACCTATGATATTGGCATCAAAAGTGATATGAAGACCAACAGAATAGACTAGAAGACACAAAGGCAAATCCACATAAATATAGTCATCTGATACTCAGCATAGGTTGGAAGAAAGAATCTTTTTAGCAAATGGTGCTGGGAAAACTGGATATCCTTATGTAGAAGAATGAAACTAGATTCCTCTTACCCTGCAAAAAATCAACTGAAAGTGGATCAAAGAAGTATAAATTGGACCAGAAACTTTGCAATTGCTAGAAGAAAACATAGGACCAACACTCCAACACATTGGCACAGGAACTAACGTTCTTGAAAGCTCAAGAAATAAAACCAAGGATCAGTAAGTGGGAAAGTGTAGCATTAAGTTAAAAACCATCTGCACAGAAAAGGAAACGAATGTAAAGAGAGAGTCTGCAGAATGGGAGAAAATTCTACCAGCTATTCTTCCAACAGGGGATTAATAACCAGAATATATAAAGAACTCAAAACAAACCCCCAATAACCCAATCAATACATGGGCAAAAATCTAAAGATACATTTCTCAAAAGGAAAATTACAAATGGCCAACGAATATATGGAAAAACATTCATCATTAGCAATCAGGGAGATACAAATCAAAAGTACTCTAATATTTCTTCTCACCCCAGGTAGAACTGAAATTATCAATAAAAATGACAATAATTACTTGTGAGGATGTGGGGGGAAGATAACTCATACATTGCTGAAGGGACTGCAAAATAGTACAACCACTTTGGAAAGCAATATGGAGATTCTTCAACAGACTAAGAATGGAAACAACATATGGTCCAGCTATCCCACTCCTTGGTATTTATCCAAAAGAACTAAAATCAGCATACTACAGGGATACAGGCACATCAATGTTTATAGCAGCACAATTCCCAATAGCCAAGTTACAGAACAAAGATAGGTGTCTGTCAACATATGAATGAATAAAGATAATGGGGATATTTCTGACAGAAGTAAAGAGGGGATTAAATTAAAACTCCAAATGTGTTTTACATTTATGTGTGTGTGAGTGTGTTACATCTGGAGTTCAGAAAGAAGACACATAGTTATGGATCAATGGAATGAACCCCTTATCACAGAGGACAGTAGCTGAGTGTGACTGTTATTCTCAGGGCAGGCAGGCATGTCTGCCTCCCACTGAAGCATAGGCTTGGTTCTTGTCAGGTGATTTCATTATCTCAAACTTACCCCTAACCATAGTAGTTTTACACATCAACACTGAGAAGACAGATTTTCTGCAAAATGGTTAAATATGGTGGAAGAAAACAAGATAATTCATTATAAATATGACCTATACATTTGTAATCGATAAACCTATGAATGGGTTCGTTGAATTCCAAGGCTTTGAGACCAAGGCAAATACAATGTTAAGTGGCAAGACGCTGTTTTGCTGTTTTTCTCTAGATCCTCTTTCCCTCTCTCTCCATGCACAAATTTCTTTAGAGGATTTAATTGTAGAATCGTTGACTGAAACTCTAAGGTCAAAGTAGTTTTGAGAAGACATTTCACATCACTTGTCCTCCTGTGAGAGGGAGAAGGTGAACTTATGTTCAACCTCCTCTCAGGTTGGTTGTTAAATACCTTGTAAAGAAACTTGAGTGTTTCCTTTTCCATATAGGGCAGCCACTTAAATATTCCAATTTAGAAAATAAAAAGTAAAGCTGAGTTGATCCTTCTAAAGGGGAAATGTGATGATATATGCCTAAGGCGGGATCAGATTCTTAGGAAGTGCTTTTCTATTCTCTTCCTGCTAAGTACAGAACAGCCTTGGAAGAGAACACAATCCAGAGTTCATCAGAGAAGGGATGGCTCGGATTTTCTATTTCTCCCTAGCCTCTTTCTAAAAGGCATTGGGACCCTCCTGCCCAACAGGAGCCACGAGGACTCAACACTGGTGCTGGCCACCAGGTGGCAGCGGTACCCCAGGAACATGATGGAGCAGGGAGGGGGGGGGGGGCTGGCTCTGCTCAGCCGCTCAGGCGCAGGTTCCGCAGCTCCAGCGTTCCGTAGTTGTAACCACTGCACATGGAACAGCGAGTCCTGTTCAAAGCTTCACCCATTTCTGTCCTTCTGTCCCATGGAAAACAACCTCCACCGACCCAACTCGAATTTCCTATAGGCTCTTTGCATTTCATTTCTGGGTTTCTGCTTGTTTTTTGTGGTGGCTTGGTTTTCCCCTTCATCCTGCTCTGGCTCTGCCTTCTCCCTTACCTTCTGTGTCCTTCCTGCAGTTGGCTATTGAGGTCAGTCTTGGATGTACCTCCTGGATTTTCCTCCTACCTCATCCTTCACCCTGGATGGCAGGAAGACCTTCTCTGAGAAGAGAAAGAGGAACCATTTACTTGTATTGCCTGTCCTGGGCCTGCTCACTCAGTCCTCTCTCCCACAGGAGCAGAAAATGAAGTCACAGCCACAGAACACACATCTCTTGGCCTCTGTCTCTTCGTCACGCTGTCTGCCCACTTGCCTTCAGGGATGTTGAGCTCCACAGATCCCTTCATTCTGTGTCTGTAGCTGGGGCTACTGAAGTTCATCCCCAAGGTACTTCTTTAATTTGATGTTCCTGTCGATGCCCACTTCCCATATGAACAGCCTTAGCTAAACAATTGTGCCTCAATAGAAAACCAAGCACAGAATTTCAGGGATACACCTGAAAGTTCACTTGGAAATGATTCTCCCCCAGCATCTACAAGCTCTGTAGAGGAAGTGTCCTCAGAGATATTCTGCAAAGCCTGCAGGTTAGGTGGTGTGTTTGGTGGGGCTTTGCCAAAATCAGTCTGATATTGGGACAGGTCTGAAGGGACAGCAGTCGATTGATTCTGTGATCCTCCCAGCAGGGAGACTGCAGAAGTCACAGATGCTGGACTGGAGCAGCGTCATGAGCACGGGCAATAGCTGCTGAAGAACCTCTCGGGTGTGACGTCTTAAGTTTCATGAATAAAGACTGTGTTGTTCCTTCTTGTTATTAGCAATGTCCATTTAGCCAAAAGGTGATTTTTTAGAAGGATTGCACACATGTTGCAAGGTAACATGTCTAGTTATGAAAAGAAAACTCGCAGTGATTGCCCATCTGGACAACACGCGAGCACCCGCATTGCGTGATACCAATAGGGGACAAGCACATGTCACTTCCCTTCTAGCAATAAGTAACAAGGCCATCAGTAGAGGCACCCGGTGAGTGGCATCCGCAGCAAGACTCTGCTTACTTAGCCAGCTTTATGCTTTTGACTTTTTCAGTTTAGATTTCTTCCCTGTAAAATAGAGTGATAACAGAACCTACTTGTAGGCAAAATCCTTTTGGGGACATTATTGGCCATATCTGCTACACAATCAATCTCAATGCATGATTAAAACTGTTGTAAAAGATTTTGGACTAAAATTGATAAACCCGTGTAAACAGCCATGAAGGGAGGTTGATGGGACATTCCAACCTGAGGAAAGTGTTCTAGGAACATCGTGTACGTTTTCACCTCTAGAAGAGATTTTTCTCTAAAAAAATGGAGAGCTAAGTAGAATAGCTTTCTATTGTTTTGACAAGAGAAACTTATTTTTAAGTGTGATGAAGGTTGTTGAATTCAACAGAACTATCAGTAGTGTCACTTTTTCCTCTGTGGCACTGTGAATTGGATCCAGAGCCTGGCACATGTGAGGCAAGTGCTCTACCCCTGAGCTATAAACCCAGCCCCCAGAGTGGTTTAACATTCATCCCATAATTTCTTTTAAAATTTTTATTGGTTCTTTTAAATTATGCATAACAATGGGACTTATTTTAATATCATTATAAAAGCATAGAATACAATTTGTTCTTAATTCAGTCCCCAGTACTTCCCCTTATCCTCCTCTCCTTCCCTCTGTTCTTCTGATCTTCCTGCTATTTATTATTTATTTCAAGTCAGTGTCCTGTGGCTATACAGGGTGTGGAGATTCACTGTGGTATATCCATACATGCACATGGGGCAGTCAGGTCAGGTTCATCTCACTGTTACTCCCTATCCCATCTCTCCTCCCTTTCCTTCATTCCCCTTTGTCTCCTCCACAGATTCTTCTTCTATTTTTGACCCTATCCCCTATTTTCGATTTGCTTCCACGTATCAGAGAAAACGTTCAACCTTTGACTTTTGGGGACTGGCTTATTTCACTTAGCACGAAAATCTCCAGTTCCATCCATTTACCAGCAAATGCATCAAGTTATTCTTCTTTATAGCTGAGTAATACTCCATTGTGTATATACACCCCATTTTCTTAATCCGTTCATCTGTTGAAGGGCACCTAGGTTAGCCCCATAGCTTGGCTCTTGTGAGTTGTGCTGCTCTAGATATTGATGTGGCTGTGTCACTACAGTACGCTGATTTTAACTCCTTTGGATAATATACTAAGAAGTGGGTAGCCGGGTTAACTGGTGGTTCCATTCCTAGTTTTCTGAGGAATCTCCATACTGTTTTCCAGAGCGGTTACACTAATTTGCAGTCCCACAGCAATGCATGAGTGTACCCTTGTCCCAACATCTTCCCAACATTTATTATTACTTGTATTCTTGATTAATCCCATTCTGACTAGAATGTTGTTGAACATTTTTTCCTATATTTGTTGGCCATTTGTATTTAAGAGGTTGCACTGCAGGGACCTTCCCTGCGGCTTAGTTTGCAGCTGCCGGGTGTGGGAAGACACTGTGCTGATTTAAGAAGGTCACCCGGGGGCTGTGGGCTCCACAAGACGTGTGGACCTGGCTTGGCTTGCTTTTCACCATTTGGTTTTAAGCTTTTGCTCTGTCTTAAGGATGCTGCTGCTACCATGAGGCTCTGAATCTTGTCTGTTTTTCTGAATGTTTTCAAGAGGGTGAGCTTAACGGATTCTCCCCTCCCCCTTCTCTCTCTGGTGCCCCCGCCAGGTTCAGGTTCAGAGCTGGGGACTCTCAGCTTGTTTTCTACTCTGGTGACCAGTCTCTCCAGGTCTCAGACCTTGTCACGTCAAGCCTCAGAGCGCTATTTTGTCACTCACCTCTCAGTTCTGCTTTTCCATGCTGCCTCCTTTCTGGGTTGTGAGGAAATGGGGACTTCCTGGCCTCCCCCATCTCCCCCGCCATTCCTATTTTTTTTTCCTAAATTGTTTTTATTCTATTAATATTTTTAAATGCACTTGATCTCAGTCGACTTGATTTTTTGAAAGCAAAATAATAACACATAACTAAAAACGTATGGTTTTCCTTAAATTTTTTTTTTAATTTGGGGTTTAAATTTGTTTTCTTTATGCTTTGATGCTTAACAGATACATACTATAGGTGTACCAAAAATTACTGAGATTTTTCAGCTATAAGGAAAATATTCAATTAACAGAGTAAGGCCCCTGTAGAACCACTGAATATCCAATATCTCTTAAGGTTATAGCCTAGATACTTTGGTCATTAAGAAAATTTCCTTAGACTAATGACAAAGTAGGAAATAAAATTTGATTTGGAAAAAGAAGTGGCCAGGACATTATCAACACATCCAGTCTCAAAATATTC
Source organism: Geosciurus inauris (assembly GCA_004024805.1). NCBI lineage: Eukaryota > Metazoa > Chordata > Mammalia > Rodentia > Sciuridae > Geosciurus > Geosciurus inauris. The sequence continues at coordinate 92,971 of PVHX01005070.1, read as the reverse complement.
AAAGAATCTCATTTTATTATTTAGAAAGAAAACATCAAAATGATATTGAATTCTAAGTATAATGCATTTATTATATCTGAAAACTAAATTCATTCTTCCTTGTGCTTTCTCATGTTCAGAATTAAAATTATAATTCACTCCATGTTTTATCATTCCTTTTAGAGAAATCAGAAATAAAAGTGTGCCCTTATCTGCCCTCACTATGGCCAATCACTATAAGAAATAAAAACTCATTTCAATCACGATACCTCAAAGTACAGTCTTGTGAATCAAGTTGAGGAGGGCTTACTGAAAAGATATGGGTTGTTTTAATCAGGAATTAATAGACAGCTCTATGACGATCACTTAAATCTGCTGAACAAAAGAATGTAAATTGCCATTTTTTTGCAAAGCTTTTGACAACCTGTGTGTTTAGATAATGTAAAATGTTAAAGAATAAAGAACATGTTTGATCATGAAATATATGTTGCACTATATGAGGAAACTAATTTATTCTGTATGTGTATGTATGTTGGCCTTCGAAAACTAAAAATGCTAAAAGCACATATCTATTCTAGCCTCATGAAAGAGTGGCTCTTGATTTCCACAGAGGAAGAATAAATATACTGACATTCAACACAATGGAAATAAAATAGCAAGACAGAAGATAATTTTCGTATTCATAAAAAACATCCAAGATAATGAGATGTTGCTTATACTGGTAGGCATATTTTTGGACTCACATACACAAAAAATAAGGGAAGCACAATTTTCCGAGAAGTTAAGTGAACAATAGGATCCACACTCCAGTTTTCCCATTACTAATTTTAACTGGTTCATCATTCTTTTTACTGAACAAAAATGTGGATCCTCTCCAGCCCCGAGCTTCAGATCAGATTGTTCTGCTTTATCACAGTGAGCATGTCCTATATTGAAAAGTCAAAAGCCATTAGGAGGAAGTTGTATTAGAAAACAGTCCACACCCCAAAATGATTTTCTAAATAGGGTTTTCTAACCCTAACCAAGGCAGGGCAGTGGGCCCTGTTCCCTTTCAAGGATCAGATGGGAGAAGTTTAATTACAAGATTAGAAAGCTTGTGAGAGGAAGACGGCAAAGCAGATCCAGACAGGAGCCCTGCACGCTCCACGGCCCAGAAAGGGAGCCACGGAAGAATGGCTGAGCAGAGGCGGCTGAGGGAGACAGACACAGAGACTCAGACACAAGCCTCCGCAGCTGGAGACTTGGAGGGACTTGCAATTTGGCTTCTGGAACAAAAAATATGGACAGAATTCCTTGACCTTGAACCCTGACCCGAGGGGGTCAAAGAAGAGGAGTAACAAAGAGAGAAAGAGGAGGCTGAAGACTCAGCTTGGGCCCTGTACTTGGCGCTCAATCCCTGCCCCTCCATCTGGGCAGGTGTGCAGGGCAGCTCTCTGGGGGGAGCACGCAGGTGCTGACACGTGCTCCGTACCTGGTGTGCAGAAGCAGGCCACGGCACTCCCTTGCCTTGAGAAACGTTCTGACGCTTTGAAATGGTTTTTATGACTGGCGTATTTCTTTGTTTCTTTGGCTCTGAGACTGAACTCCAACCAAAACTAACCTGTTCAGTGGTATAGTTGGCATTTTCAAGTTACAGGTGCATTTTTATCAAAATACACCGAATCATTTCACCCCTTTTTGAATTGATTTAGAAAAAAAGAACAAAAAATTAGCATAAGTGAAATCATTGTTATGGATAAAATGAACCAAAATATTATCATCAGTATTTCTTTGCTTTGTTAGACTATTTCTTGAAGCAATCTTTTGTTTTGTTCATGTCAGAAGTCAAAGAGATACTGTTGAGATTATCACACAAAGAATGATTTAGGAAAATGGAGAAAGATTTTTAAGATCGTTGATGGAGTCTCTAAAGAATGTAACAAGGAATGAGAGTTTCCCCCGGGTGGAGGTCTGTGAGATGCGTCTTCAGTGTGCTGAAGGCATCTGTGCGCGAGCTGAATTGCCTAAAGGAGCAGGAGAACAGAACACACCACCCATTGCTTCTGACAGCAGAAACACAGGCAAGTGCAATCATGGGTCATACTTTCTTCCCACTTCCAGTGACGACGTTTCATAAAGAATGTACTTGGGGGCTGGGATTGTAGCTCAGCGGTAGAGCGCTTGCCTCGCATGTGTGAGGCCCTGGGTTCGATCCTCAGCACCACATACAAAGCAATAAAATAAAGTCATTGTGTCCATCTTTAAAAAAAAAAAAAAAAAAAAAAGAATGTACTTGGAACTGGAACGTGGCTATGTGGACGATGCTTGGCTGACTCCTGGTGTGCGTGTGGAGCTCCTCACTGTGGGCGTCACTGTCAAGCTCATCTATGGGATGGTGCAATTGCACTGTGAGAGAAACGGGTGGCCACCAAAGAGAGCAGAGCATGAATCCTTCCTTCGCTGCTTAACAATTCTGTGATCTGGAGTAAGTGTATGGTGTCTTTCAAGCACCAAAGCACATGAGCATTGTGAGTGTTGTAATGTTGTGAGGACTGAATTTCTTCCTGCCATTTACTTATTAATTGAAAAAGGCAGTATTATGTCTCAGTCCTTTCATCTATTTCTAAGATTGATCTTCAGGTATTGGTATTAATATTCTTATAACTACGCAATAAAGCAGAAGTAATTCCCATATACATATGAACATAAAACTGGTTTTAAAACATTTACAGTTTTCCATTGATGTCTGACCTTTTCTTTGATAAACTTGTCAATTTCATAAACCTCACAAGCAGAAACAATGTTAATTTCTTTGTGAAATAATATAGTAAATGCTATAAGATACTTTTATGTCTTCATTTCTTCTCTTTTTATTGATTTTTTTACAATTGCTACATTATAGTTATACATAAAAGTGGAGTTCACTGTGATATGTTCATACATGCACATGACACAGTTTGGCTAATTTCATTCTGCTGTTCCTCCCCTCCCCATCTCTCCAGCCTCCCCCTTGTTCCTGGCCAAACCCAACAAGTCTCAGAATGCTTAAGGTATTTAAAATATAAGAAATGTGTACATCATAAGCCTGCTGGGAGTTGCTGGCCTAGGCTAGCTGAGGGTGTTAATGGCTGGCAATTAGCATTACAGATGCTACAGATCAGGTTAACCAGACCACGCCCATGAGCTAGCTCAGAAGTGACAGCTGTCCAGAATAGGGTTCCACAGGACAAAGGCCAGTGAGTGGAGAGGAGATGCCCCCACATTGACCATTAGTCATGGGCTCAGTGTCCTGTAACAGGGATCTGCAAGGGAGCTTCTGTGTCTGTGCTCAGTGAAAGCTTGATTCCTCATCTATGAAAATAATCACAATGATGATGATGATGATGATGATGATGGTGAAGTAATAGTGCATTTTGAGATATATACTTCACCTTTTCTGGAATTAAATCCCAGATTTAATGTAGAGAATAGAAGAAAGTTAAATGACATCATCAAAGATTATAAGGGATGAGCAGAAGGATTTAATGCCAATACTACCAGGCATAAATTTTAAACTACGGCAAAGAATATGAGGAAGAAACAAAGAGACAGAAATACAATAAAAGTGAGGTGCTGCTCTTTCCAGAGATCAACACCCCAAACCTTCCGGTATCCATATGATTTAGATTCCATTAGGCTGATCATGTTTGACTTTCTTTGATTTCAATTTCCAAGTGCCTAGAATAGTTCTAAGACATAGTGGACACTCCACTGGTACTTACTGATTATATGGCTAAATACTAAATCAACAGATGGCTCCGTGGATGGAGAGATGGAAAGCAATCAGGAGATATGGAGTAGACTCCTAGGAGATAAATTTTGAAGAAACTTGAAGCATGAAAGAAAGGATGGGGGGAGGTTTTTGTAATTTCTTGGGGGCAGGTGTTGACAGGGACCAGGATCTTCTTCCTAAAGCCAGCAGTCAAAACATCATGGAGAGTCTTCTGAGGGCACCTGGCCTGGCCTCTGCATTGCCACAGCCTTTCCTGCCTGGCCTTGGTGTGTCTGCTGCCCTGTTTAGACGCCCATCATGACAGCTCAAACAGAAGCTACTTACAGGTCTCTCCCAGCCAGACCACAGCCTCCCAGTGAAATCCTGGTGGACATACAGTGGTATCCCCTGTGTTTTCAATTCCAATTTCCCTAAAATGATGTAAAATATCTTTCCCTGTTGTTATTAGCCATCTGTGTATCTTCTTTGGAGAAATGTCTAACCAATTACTTTGAACACTTTTTAATCTTTATTGGGCTGTATTGTTGTTGAGTTATAGGAGTCTTCTTTTTTATTGTATTTTTTTTTGGCTTCTTATAATTAAGTTTGTAAGCACTGATATTCTGGATATTCATGACTTTCATCATACATATACTCTGCAAGTCTTGAAAATATTTCCCCCATTTTGTGACTTTTTCTTAATGGTGTCTTTTGAAGCACACAGTATTTTAAATGTAAGTCCAATTTATGACTTTTTATGGCAGATGCTGTTGTTTCCATGTCTAAGAATACTTTCCTATGTCAAGGACATGAAGAGTTTCACCTAGGTTTTGTTCTGGAAGTTTTATAGTTTTTGCTTATATATTTATGTCTACAATCTATTTTGAGATAATTTTTGTGTGTGGAGGTGGGGTGAGTCCATACAAGCTTACTTTTTTAAATGTGGATATCCAGTTACCACAGTACCACTAGTTGAAAAGACTACCTTTGCATCTAATTTAGGGGGTTTTTTTATCTTTCATAAGCAATTATTCTTGAACTCTTGATTCTGTTTCATACCTATTTTAATCAATATACCACTCTATCTCCTTTAAGTTACATTTATAATGTGCTTTGAAATTGGGTAGCAGGAATCCTCCAACTCTGTCCTTCCTTTTTAAAAATTTATTTTAATTATTCTAGGTTCTTGGATACAAATTTTAGGAACAACCTGTTAATTTCCATACAAAAGACTTCTGGGGTTTTGACAAAGATTGGTTTAAATCTATAGCTTAATTAGAAGAAGATTGCTATTTTAACAATCGTCTTCTAATCCATGATCATGGAATGTCTTTATTTTAAATTTTCCTTAATTGTTTTCTTAAAAATGTTTATAATGTGTAGTAAACAATTACTGCACTTCTTTGGTTAAATTGTCAGTAGCCTCTTTATCAGAATGAGGAATTTCCTTCTAGTCCATGTTTGCTAAGAATTTGTATCATGAATGAATGCAGGATTCTGTGACATGCTACCTCTGCATTTATTGGGATGGTTTAGACTGTCAATCATTCTTATTGTATATGAAATTATCTGATTTGCCTATGTGAAGCCAATCTTGCATTCCTATGATAAATCTCACTCGGTCAAAGAATATAATCTTTTTTATGTTTTACATATTACAACATTGACTTTGCTAATAATTACGGAATTTTGCATGTATGTTTTTCTATTTAATATTTTTGGCTTTAGTATGCCGACCTCATCGAGTGAGTTGCGAAGTGTTTCCTCTCTATTTCCTGAAAGAGTTTCTCTAATTGTTTGATAGGATCCAGCAGTGAAGCTGTCTGCACTGGACTTTCTTTGTAGGCATATTATTAATGACCAATTCAATTTCTTATGTTCAAATATTCTATTTTTAGAATATTCCTTAAGGGCTTTTGATATCCACATGAAAATTCAGATTTTTAAACACAGCACAATTTCTCCCACATCCAGAGGAAAGGAGACGGTCCCTGATGAGTGGAGCGGCTGCACAGGTGGTTAATAATGATGAGCTTGTTCAGTAGGTAAGCACTGGGAAGGAGGGAGCACCAGTTACTCAGGACGGTGGAAGACGGCAGCCGACAAGTAACAGGGACCAGAGAGTCGGGGCACCATAAACTTGCGCAGTACCTAACGTGAACTTCAGAAGTTGTTTGGGTAAGAAAGTATAATAAAAACAGAAGACAGAGGACAATGAACTGTTCAATTCCTCACTTTTTCATTTTCTCTGTCAAATAAAATCTTACTTAGATTAGAACACTAGGAAGAAAGACACATTAGTGAAAAGGGGACTGCGGGCCAAAACAGGTGAGGACATCTTCAGATGCCACCTACCAACTCATAACGAGTTCAGGTCTCCTGTCTCAGATACGTTTCATCCTAGGGGCTGAGGAAGCTCACAGATGAAATTGCTGGTAGCTGCCAATGGCCATGAAACAGGGCCAAGCTACCAAATAAACAACCGAAAGCCTGGGAAATCTTGTCCCATTCAAAGAGGAAGGAAAGGTATAAGCCATGAAATATACCTGGTGAGTGAGCTTCAGGGAAATGCATTATTGAGCAAATTATTTAACTAGCAAAGGAAATAACAGTGGGGCCACCATGGTTGCAGTAAGAACAGAGTATTCTAGATGGTTCTCTTTGTGAGAGTAACTGGAATCGCATTAGAGTAAGCGGTAACTTCTTTCCAAAATCAAGGTTAAATAGATCTCATTTGTGTAAAAAAACAGGATTAATGACTAATAAAAATTTCATTTGAATTTGTTAAATGAGACTTTCTTTTAAAAAAGACAGTAGCAGAGGGAAAAAAAGAAATACCACACTGTTGTTTAGCTATTTTTTCTGAATTCTGGTCTCTTAAATTGTTCAGGAAAAATTCTCTGGCATTCTCTGCTGAGACAGATTCTCTCAGAATATTTATGACTCACGATTTCACTTGGTTCATTTTTGTAGGGTATATCAAATTTAACTGAGCAATCATGAAGACTTCAGTAAGATGTCTGAGGTACAAAATAAACGCATAAATTCAATAGCATTTGCAAAGTGAAATGGTGGTCATTTAGAATAATGCAGATAATTCAAAATAGCAACAAATCATATAAAACTCTTATGAATAAATATGATTAGAAATGTATGAGACCAATAGGAAAATGAGTCTCCACCGAAGACCAAAACACCATGCATGAATTTATGGGTACGTCATCCTGGTCCAGGACTAAAAGCAGTTCTGTGCTCCTGATAGCTGTTCTCAGAAGAATCTATATCAGCTTATTCTCATCAGAAATTTCCTTTGCACTTGACATAAACGGTCTGACTATATTTGGAATAAAAATATTTAAATATTGTTTTAGTCAGCTTTTTTTCCTCTGCAACTAAAAGACCCAAGCAGAACAGCGGTGGAGGAGGAAAAGTTTATTTGAAGGCTCACAGTTTCAGAGGCTCAGTCCGTAGACAGCTGGCTCCGTTCCCTGGGGCTCAAGGTGAAGCTGAACATCAAGGTGGAAGAATGCGGTGGAGGGAAGCGGCTCACATGATGATCAGAAAGCAGGGGCAGAGGCGCCACTCCCAGATACAAATACATACCCCAAAGCCACGCCCCAGCGCACCTCCTCCAGCCACACCTCCTGCCTTCAGTTATCATCAATTAGACCCATCAGGTGATTAACCCACTGACTGGGTTAAGGCTCACACCCAATCATTTCTTCTCTGAATTCTCTTGCATCGTCTCACGTGTGAGCTTTCGAGGGACACCTTATATCCAAACCATAACAAATATATACGTAGAAAATTCCACAAAGAAGTCGTAAGATGTTGTCCTGCCAGTACCAGGCAGTCAGCTGGGTTGCTCAGTACGATACTGAAATGCATGGATATTGGTGTCAGAACAGGGGGATGGAGCGGTGACCATGATCGTCCTCACCATCACCGTCACCCAGCTGCTCAGTGTCTCTGTGAGCCCGCCCCCGTTACGGCGTTCCCATGAGCACCAACACACCGACTCTCGTGAATCTAGGGTCAGAGCCCTAGCCTTACTTGTACCTCCAGTTTTCAGAATGATGATGTATCCCTGAAGCACGGGGCAAGTGTGCATCTAATGAAAGAGGGGCTAGTATCAAGGGGTCCACACTGGGCTGTAGAAACAGGGCAGGGGGTTTCAGTGGGGGCTGGAGGCCACCTCCCTGGGAGAGAATAGGACTCCTGTTGAATCGCACAGGAAAACAGGGAGAACAGGGCTCTTCCTCAAAATAGGTCAGTGACTGAACACCCAGGGCCACTCCTAGGCTGACCAAAGGGGCCATGGCAGATACCAGTGGGAGGCCTTGATGTGTGGGGTGAACACACACAGGGTGTGGGGCTCGGGCCCAGGAAGTCGCCTTCTGTGGCCAAGTTGATACAGTGCTAAGCAGTTTGAAGAACAGCCTGGGAGCCGTCTTCAAAGGCCTGATTCAGGTGGCATCTCAAAAATATCTTAATTCATAAGAAGAATACAAATGATACTCTTGGTTTGGGGTCACAGAGGACAGGGTTCAAGCACCTTTCACTCATCGTCACATCTAGTGCTGATGGTTTCCTCTGTCTGCCAAGCATCACAAGCTGAAACCACTTACCAGTCCTTACCACTGGACCATTCAGCCCAGACTCAGCAGAGCTGCTGGCGTGTGGCCAGGGGAGGCAGGACGGTTAGGACTGAGACTCAGGAAGCATCATGCAGCTCGTGTGAGAGAGAGGATTTGTTTTGTTTTTTCCAGTTTTCAACTACCACAGATGGACACCAGGATAAGAGAAATCAGAACTTCATCCAAAGGTGAGTGGGAGACAGTGGCCAGGAGAGGACAAGGACTCCCAAGGATTCCTGGAAATACTGAGACAGAAAGACATCCTGACATTTGAGAAAATGATGATCAGCCACCAGCCACATGTCACATTAGTGACATGTGGGATATGTAAAAGCGTGTGTATCCTTCTGAAGGGATGTTTGAAAAAAATCTCATTGTGAAGGTCATTTACTTCCCCTTTTCCTGATCTGCACATCTCCCCATTCATTCATTTTTGTCCTCATGGTTGACCATGATCACACATCCCTCTCTTTTCCCCAAACATACCTTAGTTTCTACATGGCTTTCTATCAAATACCCTCCTTTCCTAAACTCTTAGAGCTGATGTTGAAAGCTTCCCTCTCAAAAGCATAAGCACTTAAAGACATGCCTGCAAACATTCACGTCTACAGTATTCATAAAGCCAAAACTGGGAACAATTCAAATGTTTACCAACTGGTGAATAAATAGATTTTTAATGTGGTATGTCCACATTGTGGAATAGTACTCAGTACTGACAAAGAAGAACATCTCTTCGTATGGATGCCTAAGCATGAATGAACCTCAGAAATACTGTGCTGCGTGAAATATGTTTAGAAAAGAACAACCTATAGCCATAGAAAGCAGACCAGCAGTTTCACAGGCCTGAGGGAAACAGAAAGCATGGGCTGCAAGGGGCACTTGGGGACCTTCTGCAGTGACAGAAATGTTTTAAAACTGGATTGTAGTGATTTGTGACTGGAATCGATAAGTTTATCAAAATGATTGAGCTGTCCAGTTACGGTTGGTCAGTTTTATGTAAGTTGTACTTCAATAAAGCTGCATTTTAAGAAGCATGGATTCTGTCTCGAAGGGAGTCCCATCTCCTTTCACAATGATCACAGCGGGATCCTGATCCTCAGAGGGCTTCATGATGAAGGCCATGCAGAGAACTCCCGGCAGCTGGGAGTGGAGCCCTCCGTGCTCCCCAGGGCTTGTTAACAACAGCTGGCAGGTCCTGGAGCACAGCAAGGGCAACCTGGTCCAAGATTTCTGGATGAAAGAATTATCATCTCTTATTTCTCCATAACCCAAATCAATTTCCATCTTACCCGTCATCCTGCCTGGCTACTGACGTGATCATCCTCAGCAATTATTGCTCCTTAGAATTGCCACTTCTTGTTCACCCCTGGAGTCAAGCCACGGGCCAAAACCTGAGTGGAAGGAGTATCCACTGGTCCTTGGTCTTCAGTTTGCATGTTCCCAGGGTCCCCATCTGCATGACCTCTCATACCATCAGCTCCTGCTCTTCTGGTGTCCCCCTCAGGCACAAGAATCTTTGCAGAGATGGCCTGTGGTCCTGCCTAAACCAAAAGTTGCAAATCAATGGTGTGGAGGCCACATCTGGCCTGCAGATGTGCTTTCCTTGGCCTATTCTATGTTTTTAAAATACCTAAGCCAACTTTTAGAAGTCAAGAGAGTTCACCAATTTTTTTAAAAAATTCTGGCTGCTTTTGAAAATCAGAAGACAAGCAAGGACGAGCCACCCTTCCACGGGGCAATAGTGCAGCAGCTCAGAGGGGCTGCTGGGTGCCTCTCCACTTTGCCTCCCCAGCACTGAGGCAGTGGGCCAGTTGGTGCTGTTTTAATATTGGCAAGATGCTTTTTTTTTTTTTTGTACCAGGAATTGAACTCAGGGGCACTCGACCACTGAGCCACATCCCCAGCCCTATTTTGTGTTTTATGTAGAGACAGGGTCTCACTGAGTTGCTTAGTGCCTCGCCATTGCTGAGGCTGGCTTTGAACTCGCGATTCCCTTGTCTCAGCCTCTCAAAGTGCTGGGATTACAGGCGTGCGCCACCGCGCCCAGCTGCAAGATACTTTTTTTTAACCCTAAGTCCCTCTCAACTCTTTACATCACCTGCATTAGCCACAGCAGGTGTGTGACTCCCAGGTAAAGCTGGACTATGTCCCTTTGACTGCCTCTCCAGGGACACCCAGTAAACTGTGTGCTGTGGACTGAACATTTGTGTCCCCTTGGAATTCGTATGCTGATCCATGAAGGCACAGCTGTGATGGCTTATGAGATGGCTCCGGGAGGGAGTCAGATCATGAGGGTGGGGCCCTCATGCTGGGATTAGTGCCCTTGTAAGAATAAGAGGAGTCGCCAGAGTCACCCCTGACCCCTGTTTTCTGGCAGGGCAGACAAGGCAGGAAGATGAAGTGGGCCCGGGGCTGCACCTGATCTGCTGGCGCCCGACCTGGGCCCCGGGGCTCCGGCAGGTGAGGAGTCCACGTGTGCTGTGTAAGCGCCGGGCAGTGGTGATGTCCTGCCCTAGCGCCTCCTAGGCCTCTGCTGACGTGACGGAAGTAGATTCACACACTCTTCCATGGGAGAGAAGGGAGGTGAGGTCTCAAAAGACTAAACCGGAGAAGCTGGACTGTCAGGTATCCAGTCAGAGGACTTGGCATCAGAGCCAAATAACCCAGCAGTCATCAAATACTACACCTTATTTAGTGTCTGAACATAATCTGCTGCCTGTGCCTGCCGGTGACGTTGCTGGGCCGCTAATGTGGGGCAAGGTGCAGCTGCATTACTGAGCACCAGCCTGAGATGGCCAGGGGACTCTGCAGTTCAGATCTTCATCAGGAAATGGCCCACCCAGCCGAAATAAGTGAGGTCACTGTGTCTCCCGTTCCTGACCAGCTGCTTGTGAGAGAGCAGGCCCAGCAGGCAGGCAGGACTCCAAGGAGGTCAGAATCCCGGCAGGACAAGGCTGCCCGTGGACACCCAGGTTGCAGAGGACTGAGGGAGGCCCGTGACAGCAGCTGCACTGCAGGCTCAGCAGACGAGCAGCATTGCAGGGCAGGGGACGGTGCCCAGGGCAGGCTGTGAGCTTTACAGACCGGAGGGCTGGGCCTTGGGCAAGCAGTCACAGGGGCTCAGAGACTGAGAAGCTGCATCCAGTACCGGATGTCATCAAGCCACAGGAGACTGCTGGCTCCAAACAGTGCAAAACAAGAGTTCCAGGCCAGAGGGAGACAGCCACTCAGAGACTGGCAGGCTTATCGCCAGATCCTGGGGGAACATGGCGTGGGAAGTTATCTGAAACTCATTAAATGATGTTAATAGCTCTCACTCCAGGGTTTGGCTTCAGTGATTCTCCCTAAGTCCTTTGGTAAATTTCATTAATAAAAATAAACAAGTAATAAATAAATAATAAAGCCTCCTCTCAGCTACGTGGAGTGAGAATTAATCCACCTGTGACAGCCAGCATTCTGACCCTCCTTTGAGTCCTGTCTCCCAGAGTCCAGCTCTGTCCCAGAGGCCACCAATCACAAACACCAGAGACCACAGCACCAGCCCCCACCACGTCACCACACCAGTGAAACCTGGGGGATAAGCAGAAGTGACCCAGAAATTGATGTTCAGTACCAGGCTCCAGCCAACCAGCAAACATCACTTTGATCATTTGAACACAACTGACACAGGAACAAACAAGAAAAAAATTTTAAAAACACACAGTTCCTGGGAGAGAAAAATTGTGTTGGAGACAAAACTGTGGGAAACGAATAGTGAGGAGAAGCCGGCTCACGTCTCCCGCACCGGCACTTCCGCAGGAAGGTCAAGTTCGGTGATCTGGATGTGACACTGCGGGCATTCTGTACTGGCTGGCTATGGTCCCAGTGCAATGGCATTCAGAAGCAGCCTCCATCAATCAATCACCCAGTTGACACTAATCCCACCAGCACGCCCCCTGCAATTTTGAGACATTTTCCCTTGTAGTACTGAAGCTGCAGCTGAGGGCAGTGGCCAGAAATCAACCTCCTGGTTCTTATTTTTAAAGGCAGTGGATGGAGGTGGAGTGAGGGAGGCCTATTCTTTCAACCTGAAGAGATGACACACGCTCCTTGCAGCTCAGGTCCTGGAGATCGACAGGTTGGGCTGGATCTGCCCCTGCCCCTGTGTTCAGTCCCCAGGTGGGTCTGATGGCTCTGTTTATTGGATAACTTGGGTGCTGGTGGAGCACATAAATCCCCGTACATAGCCAGGATCTGTGGGTGTGTTGCTCCCCGAGTCTGGTGAGCATGGAGAAGGGCGTGGAGCCTGCCCACGACAGGGTGCCCAGCAGAGGAGCCTCACAAGGCGCCCCGTCCCCCGGGGCCTGCCTGCTCTGTCATGTGCCAGGGCACACAGAACATCAGGGGAGGCTCTGAGGCCCCGCCCACCCGAGCTCCCCTGTTTTATTTGTCCCTCTCACTTCTTCCCACTGTGGCCTTGGTCTGACATAGCAGCCGGCTGGCCCCCTGACTTCACCGAGGGTGAGGCAAGGCCCTGGCAAGGCGCTGCCTCTGGCCATCAGGATGGACCAAACCCAGCCCACCTCCTCCCTATCCTGATGGCACCCTGGCCTCCCAGTCTCCTTTGTCCCTGGTCCAAATGGCCCAGCTTCAGCTCCTGTCATACAAAGGACATCTGGATGGTGTGGTGAATATCACTGCAATCCCTGGTGCTCAAGCCAGAGACCACCAGGGCCGTGAGGAAAGCAGGCAGGTGAGGAGGAGGGCTGCACGTGAGCTTACCTGGGGAGGCTGGCAGGATTCCTACCACCTGACAACTACAAAGTCAGTGAGGAAATCTATGGGAAAAATACAGTCAAAACATAGAGTCAGGCAAGATGGTGCACAGCTGTAATCCTAGTGGCTCAGGAGGCTGAGGCAGGAGGATCATAAGTTCAAGGTCAGCCTCAGCAACTGAGCGAGGCCCTAAGCAACTCAGTGAGGCCCTAAGCAACTCAGAGAGACTGTCTCAAAATAAAAAATAAAAAGGGCTGAGGACTTGGCTCAGTGGATAAGCACCCCAGGTTCAAACTTCAGCACCAAAAACGAAAAAAAAAAAACCCAGATAGAAGATCGGCCGCTGTATCTATCAACAGGAAGCCAGGGCCAGGGCCACCTCAGAACTGGAGGTTATTAGCTGGATCAACCGTTTTGCTGCACTTACATCACTTTTTACGGAGTTTTTTATAATTTATACAATTACACCTGTTCTGTCCAATAGGTCAGCCACCAGCCATCTACGGCCTTTGAAATTTAAATTAATTTAAATGGAATCAAGCTAAAATACAATTCCTCGGTGGCATGTCCTTCCCAGTTGCTCCCTGGCCACACGTGGCCGTGGATGCCCTGTGGGCACAGACACAGAGCATGCCTAGCGTCTCCCAAACCTCTATGCACAGGGGCTGGTTTAGAGTAAAGGGATGTCCGTTGTGTGTGTGTTTTTCCGTGGCTTTGCATCGCCTTGGCATTGATGAGCGTTTGGAACATCACCTGTGCAAGCTTCTTTTTCCTTCCAATGATTCTAAACGAAGAAGCGGACAGCACGTTCTTCTGTTCCCTGCAGGAAAAGCAGGTGGTGTCAGTGCGGTGAGGTGCACACGAGCAGGAGGGAGGTGACACTGGACAGTACCGTGTGCTGTCGTAGCACTTCTCAGTTCAGTGAAAAAACACGAGACGTCTGTCCTGCCACCTAGCCATCTCGTTGAGTCGGGAGTGTGACATGGAGCAGGGTGATGTGGGGATGCAGGGCCAGGACTGGCCCCAGGAAGCCCTGCATCCCAAGCCGGCCTCCTCCGGACACTCCAGCAGCTCTTCGTTCCACTCATTTCCTCTGTAAAATGATTATCATGATGGTGCCCCTGGGTGCTTCTCCCCATGGAGGGGACGTGGTGCGATCCTTACACACCTCAAGGGGGCCAGCAGGTGAAGCTGAAGCCGGTGCCTGCTGCAACTGGTTCTGCGTTTGTTGATTACATTCATCATCTTTCTCCACCATCATCCTCTCTGGGTTCTTCTTTTCCAGATGTTTCTGGAAAGCAGGACTCAGTTTTAAGACTCCATTTTTGCCCAGGCACAGAGTTTCCCCGAGAGGCAGGACGTTCGGTACTAAAACTGGCAAAATCCACCCTGTTGGGTGACCCAGATGGTCAATCCCAGTGGTCTGACCCTTTACTCACCCTGCTCCTGTTGGGGCGTGGTGGGTGCTCCTGCCCATTTATAGTTATCCCTGGGTACAGCTGCGTCACACCCTCTGGGTTCCCCTCTCTGTCCTCAGTGTTGTGACTCGTTTGCTAAATTGAGTCCCCTCTTCTGAATTAATGTTGCATGAGATGCTTTATCCAGAGATCAGGGATCCTCAATTCTTTGGCAATACAGCTAGAGGCACCGTTGGTGGGCTGGGAAAACCTCCGGGACTACATACCCCTCTGCTCAGAACGGAGTGCCGCCATCTGCAAGATGCAAGGTGCTTGACACAGGGGACCCCGGTTTTCCTGAGTGGTGCATCCAGGTTCAGGGCTCTGCGCTGGTCTCTGTTGCTAGAACAGTGGGCGGCGACAGTGCTGAGCCAGCCTGGGTGAGAGCACATCTATGACGTTGGCTCACAGGTGGTTTCTATTCCTGCCAGAATGGACACAGGTCATCCATGCATTGTATAAATATTGAGGCAACCAAGGGGGAGGCCGGCTGGCACGCGAGGACGAGTCACGCTGACCCTGTGGTGGCTGAGGGCCTCCCCATAACATCCCGTTGTGAACGTCAGTGTGACATCCCAATAAAAAAACAAATCCAGACTTAGACAAGGAGGGACTTCTCCAGGAAGACTGCTGCGGTTGCACAGAGGCCTATTGCAGCAGACAGAACATTCTGCCCATAAGCTACGTCGTACGACCCACAAGCACCTTTAAGGTCAGGCAGAAGGTGCTTTTCTTCCATAGGCAGGAGGGTGCGGGGCGGGAGAGCCTGGCCTGGGGAGCGAGATGAGCAGGTGCACCATGAGAAGTGGGCTGGGGAAGCTCTTCCCCATCAGCCGGTTCTGCAGAGGGCTGCCCACAGAGTGCCCCGCGTCAGTGCCCTTAAATCTCAGGGACGTGTTGCAGCTCAGCACTGCAGGTGGTAGGACGCCAGGCTCAGGTTGGTCAGCTCAAGCTAATCAGTGGGGACAAACAATTGCGCTAACTAGTTGGTGAAGTGAAGAAGGGGCTTTAGAGTCTTGCCCAGGTGCGCACTGACCTCCGGGAGCTGGATCCAAGGCATTTGGCTGGGGCGTCCTTGGCAGCCAGCTGCTCACCAGAGCACCAATGGTGTTTTCCAGGTGCACGAGCTCAGGTGAAGTTCAGCGCTGGGGTCCCCACTTTGTTCAGATCGGTCACTGGACAGCTCAAAGGCACCCGGGGGCACCCTGAGTGAAGCTCCAGGGAATCGCCTCCCAGGGACCCCTGTTGCATGGTGCCTGCAAAATGAGTTCACCCGTCCCTAGCCAGAGGATGCCAGAGGTCAGCTGTGTGAAGGTCCCGTATATGCGCATCTTAAAAGACATGTGTAAAATGTGAAAGAAGAGCCAGGTGCAGTGGCGCACGCCTGCAATCCCAGCATTTTGAGAGGCTGACAGGAGAATCATGAGTTCAAAGCCAGCCTCAGCAATGGCGAGGCGCTGAGCAACTCAGTGAGACCCTGTCTCTACATAAAACACAAAATAGGGCTGGGGATGTGGCTCAGTGGTCGAGTGCCCCTGAGATCAATCCTGGTACCAAAAAGAAAAAATGTGAAAGAAAAACATTAACATAAAAGTCATACAGAAGAAAGACACAGGAGCTGAGCACAGGGAATCCAGTCAGCAGATGCCCAGAGGGGGGTGGATAAATCTTGAGTTCAGCAGCACTGCAGCTTGGTGTCTCCAGATACGGGACACTGGCGATGTTGTTCAGCGCAGTTCCCTCTCAAGGGCACCTGTGACTCAGACAGCAGCTTGCCTGGAGGCACCTGGGCTGGCTCAGCATTTCTTCAGATCCTGGGTGGACAGGCACCCAGCAAGGACCTGGGCAGCCAGGCTTGGTCTTGGCGACACCAAGCCGGAGGGAAAGAGAGAAACTAGAAATGTGAATTTGGAAGGTTGTAGCCAGATAGTGAAGAAACCTGGAGCAACTGAAATCGTGGGAAGGGCTGACCATTCCTACAAAGTCACGGAATCCAGCTCAATCTAAGGAAATGTATCAAAACTTCTCTTTTTTTCCAAAATGGGAAAATAAATCAATTAAATCTCTATCAGGCAGGTAACTGTACATTCCTCAGTTACCTGCAACTTACAGAATAGCTCAAAGGCAATGAACAGGACAGGAGGGAGGTAATGGAGAGGGAGGTGGCATGGTCACAGTGCGGGAACACTGCTGCTCAGAGAGCCCAGTGCCGTGGCGACGCGCACATCTCTTTTCAAGAAATCCTCACCCCATCTTCCAGCTTGGCTCTCTCTGGGGTCCTCACCCCCTCTTCCAAACTCAGTCAGTGGCTGGCAAGTTTCTCCCCACGCTGCCGGAGCTCCGGCCGCTGGCAAGATTCCCCTGCAGACGGTGCTGGGTGGACACTCCCTAGTGGGCTACTTTGCAGCAACAGACGATTTTCAACTAACACAAGGGAGCTGCACCAAACTCCATCTGTAAAATGGCCCTGCGGCTTCTTTTCATTTTGTTTTGTTTTGTTCTTTCCTCCTTCTAGAATCAGGTAGGTGGGAGCCCAGGAAGAGGGAAGGCGCAGTGGAGGTCGCTGACGTGGGCGTCTGCGTCCCCTGTTTATTCTCTTTCTGCCCTGGAGACACCAAGGGTCCTATTTACAGCAAACAGACTGATAATGTGCGGTGCCAGCTTAGGACTCGGCAGGTTTGATAGTATTCAGCTGAGGATGAGCGGAGCCTTCCTCGTCACCTCTGCCCCTGGGATCAACCTCCAGTCGCCACCAAGGTCTCCTGGCTTCCACGGACCTGTTTTTCCAGTGAAGATTAGCTCCAGACCTGCCACTCTCCCACTGCAGCTTGCTAGAGATGCCACCTTTGCGTGCCTCCAGCTCTCCTGCATCTGTGGGCTGCATGGCCCAGTGGTCAGGTAGATGGCACCACAGCCTGGATCCACTACAGTCATCGACAATCTGGACCCTAATCAAAATTGTAACTTTTCACATAACCTGATATATGGATTGGGGGTGTATTCCCAAATATGGCACATATTACCTCAAAAAAATTGAATAGGCCCAAACACTGGATCTCTCCTTTCAGTGTAGGTACAAGATGCCAAAATATACTGGGCATAGTGGTACATACTTGTAATCTGAGCAACTTGGGAGGCTGAGGCAGGAGGATGACAAAGTTAGAGGCCAGCCTCAGCAACTGAGACCCAGTCTCAAAATATAAAGTAAAAATGTCTGGGGTTTTAGCTTAGTAGCAAATTGCCATGATCTCAATCCCTAGTACTTAAAAAAAAAAAAAAAAAAAGATGCAAAAATGTCTTCCCTATGCTGGAGGGTAATTCCCTGGCATGGCCCAGATCAGTGGGTCACTAAAGAAAAAATGCTGCAGGACCTCCGGCATACGTGTGTGTGCCTGAAGCCTGTACAGCAATTGCTACTTGCTGCTCACTATGTCCACTTAGAAGGATCCTGTCCAAATAGGGGACCAACACTATGTTTCAGGCAAAATCCATCAAGATTCCTCCAAACTACATTATGACAGAGAAGAGAGTTAGCACAAACACCGGAGGCCAAACTGTGGACACAGGCTGCTTGTTATGTGAAGTGGACGGCTCCCCTCTGCCTCTCTATCAAGAAAGGAAGAGGGATAGTTGTCCAGAGCAGCCAGGGGCCTCGTTGACCTGTCGGGCAAAGAGACCACAGCAAAGCAGCTGTAATTGGGCCGTATCTGATTAAATTTGTCCGTTCCTCTGGTAACAAACCCTTTGTCTGACAGGCCAAGCAGTGAACTTGCAGATTTTATCAGTATCCCTCTGTCCCAGAGAACCCAGAGGGAGCACAGGCGGGTCCCACAGCCCGCGGAACTCCCAGTGGGCCCACTCTCCACCCACCACCAGGCTGCAGGAACTCCTCGCTCCAGCAGAGGACCCTGTGGACAGCGTGGGCCCAGACCCAGACCCCACGCTCTGGAAACCCAGGGCTGCTCCTTCTGGAGTGTGCTGTAACCCCCTAAAAACTGTGGAAATAACACAAGCACACATGCACTGCAGCCCCCGGGTTCAGTCTGCGTATCCCAGTGACTTGTTTCAAACCTGCGTGTTCTGTGGGCTCATTCTTCCTATCTCTATAGTAATACCAAATTCCTTAAAGCTGTAGTTTCACTGATATTTTATTAGCCATTAAAGCAATTTTCTTCTTTGGAAATGCCTTGAATATTCTTGACCCTTTGCTCTCTAAGTTTCAAAATCAGCTTTGAAAGTTCTGTGAGAAACCTTACTGCAATTTGGAGTGGATCCCTCTCCTGGACAGGCGTCACTTACGTTTGGAACAGCACTTTAGGAATATTGGCAGTTACCCAACAGAGATCCTCATGGGAGGGGAGAATGCATGACAATTGAAGAGGATCTAGGAATACCTTGTGGACAACTAATTTCTGTCCCTATCAAGTTTTTACTGTTTTACAATAAAAGTAAACTCAAGCATAATACAGATCTTTTGAGAAGAGTGATTGTAAAGGAAAGAATGAGAAGACAGCTTGGAAAGAAAGCTCGCTGGGTTATATTGATTTCTTTGCTATTGAGCAAGGACAACTGGGAGGTGATCACAGATCAAAGCAAGAAATAAGCAGTGAGCACAGAGGTCAAGGCCAAGAAGAAGGGGCCTGGGTGGGTTGGCAGCAGCCCAGCGACTGGAGGGAGGAGTCAGAGCTGTGCTCCTCCCTCCCTCCCTCTTCCCCTTGCGCTCGCTCTCTTTCTCTCTCTCTGCAGTAGGTTGCACTCAGAAAACAGAATTTCAAGAGTTCACAATAATAATGGGGAAAACCAGTTCCAGTGAACTCAGCTGGCGAGTCTTGTGGGTGCTGGCTCTAATAGTGTGGAGAAGAATAATTTGATTCGAGGAGACTCAGGAGCTGTAGAAACACAGAATTATTTCAGCCAACATGACCTATTTTAAAGGAATGTTCTTCAAAGGGACACGCGATGTGACTTGAAAATTAGTAGTCTTGACTCTGGGGCGCATCCGAGTTAACATTCCCAGCCTGTTCTAAGACTTTTTATATAATTCCATGAGAGCTACTTAAATTGCTAGCATTTAGGAGCAAAATTTCTCCACCACATGATTCAAGAAGAACATTTTCATAATTAGAGTTTGAGTTTCCTTTTAGAAAAAAGAAATTCAGAAGTGAGCAAACAAAATATTTTACCATTTAATCATTTCTGCTTCAAATGTAAACATATTTGGGGAAATTTTTAAATATCAAAAGCAAGTCTCATGGTCAAATGATGTCATAGGAAGTCAACAAGGAAAACATACTAAAAAGTTAAATGGTTTTTTTCAAATTTCTTCTAAAACGACATTAAGTTTCATAATGAAGCATGGTCTTAGGGAGCTAGCAGTCTATACCCAGTTGTTTTCAAGTTATGGTTTGTGCTTTAACTTTCCATTTGTTACGTCTGAGCAAGGCCATGTCTATGATTCCACAGCTTATAAATTATTTTAACAATGGCAAGTAAAATGATTAAAATGAAAGTTGAAGAATATGGTTTTTTCCTCTTACATCACTTAAAAAATTGCCAGTGAAAACGGTAGGAGAACTACTAATTTTATTGGTCAAACTCACTGTAGTGACATAGTCCTTTGCGTTATCTCTTCAATCTCCTTTGATTTTCAATGGCTATAAATGGTCCTTGCTTTTGTCTTATTTTGTGTGGGTAGTCTGTGGCTTTTGAAACAACTTATAAATAAGTCATAAACAACCTTTAAGTCAGAACAAAGCTAGTAATCTGACTGTGTCCATGGTAAATGGAAATTATTTTTCTCTAAGCCATTAGCATTCCACTTAGAAATTATGGTCCCCATACCACACTGAGCGCCGATGACTTGCGGGAGTAACGGGTCAGCAGAGGCAGCGTTGCTCGCTCAGCCACACCCAAGTCAGTGGCTCGCTCCACTGCATGACTCTGTCACAGAGGAATGGAAGCTTATTCCTAAGTTTTATTAGTCAATGTGTCAATGGGAACTTTGAGATACAGTTGTGCGCCCTGAGAAGATTGACATCAGAGCTAAACTCACACCACCAGCTCTCAGCTGTCACACGCCGCACTCTAGGGCGCAGATGGCATTCACCCCTATTATGGCAGAATCGTGTGGTGAACAGGTATGGGGTGTGGTCCACTAGTTCTGATACGCTAAAGCACAGTTGGAAAACTATGGCTGACAACAATTAACTGAATATTTCCAAAGAGCTAGTAGAAAGAATCCTAATGTCCCCAATATTAGAGAAATGATAAATGTGGAGGTGATGGATATGCTGCTTGCCCTGATCTGGCCACTGCACCTGTCCACATGTATTGAAATGTCACAGTGTGCCTCATAAATGGGTATACTTATTATTAATCAATTAAAAACTTAAAAAAAATAAAAATAGGAGAAAAGCATTTCCCCTCTATAAAATGTTCAGAGTTGTTAGCATTAAAAAATGTGACAATATAAGTTTGAAAACATCAGGACCATAAGTGTAAAAGTTAGTATGAGGCCCATGTTCTGCCCAGCACAATGACCTAGATTATTAAAATTATTTAAAGTTGCTGGAAACTGTCCTAACGGAAGATGCAACTGGATAAATGGTTGCTTTATAAAATACATAAATCTTGTTATGAGCAGCAGTTCTGTGGGGACTGATCCATCGCCACTCTCTCCCCCCAGCCCAGCACCGCCTGCCTCATGCGATGGAGACTCCAGTGGAGCAGCCAAGAACACAGGGGAATGTTGACCATCTGCACCCGGACCTTAGGACTCTGGAAAAAATAACACCAAACCAGCAGCCAGCAGAAGAAATGGAATAGAAAAGAGTAGAAAGTGACACTGAGGATAGCAAATCCATCAGATAATAGCTGGTTCTTTGACCTGAACAACATTTACAAACCTTTAACCAGCCTGACCTGAAAAAAATAGAAAGTTCTCATCAAAAAAAGAGAAAACATAATTACTGACCTTACAGAGTTTAAAATACATGTAGTTTAAAAGTAGCATAAATAATTGAATGTAAATAAATTAGATAAATGAACAAATTTCTAGAAAGAAAGAAACCACCAAAACTGACAAAAGAATAAATAGGTAATGTTAATAGATCTGTAATAAATAAAAAGAATGAATTATTTAAAAACTTCCAACCAAGAAAAGCCCAGGACTATACAGCTTCACTGGCAAATTCTGAAAACTAAAGAAATGTCAATGCCAATTCATCACACAGTCTTTCAAAAAGTAAGAAAAGGAGAATTGTTAGATTATTATGTGAAGCCAGTGATTTCCTAATGTCAAAGTAAACAAAGATACTATTAGAAAATTGCAATATATATTCCAATATATCTTATGAATACAGATGAAAAAGTCTTCCATGAGATGACAGCAAACCAAATCTTGTCTCACACACACACCCACCCACCCACCCACACACACACACACACACATACACACCATGACCTAATGGAATTCATTCCAGGCAGGTAAGGTTGGTTCAACCTCCAAAAGTCATTTGATGTAGTATGTGCTATTCCAGTTGACCAAAGGACCAAACAGAACAGTATCTCAAATGTAGAAAATGCATCTTGATGAAAACATTCAACAAACCTGGAAGAGAATTTCCTCATCTAAAAATAATATCAGTGAAAAAACAGAGCTTAACATACTGAATGCTTTCCCCCTAAGATTAAAGACAGAAAAGGAACAATTGCTCTCACTCACTTCTTCATTCAACATTGTGTTGAAGGTCCTTGCTAAGCTATTTAGATAAAAATAAATAGTGGCATCTATATTGGAAGGAATCAATGCTATTTCCATTTGCAGATGACATTATCTTGCATAGAAAAATATCAATAACTCAATTTGACTAAAACTATTAAAATTAATAAGAGAGTCCATTAAGATATAGAATATAAATCAACATGCAAAAACTGCTTGCATTTCTGAAAACTAGCATTGAGGATTTCTAAGATGGAAATAAGGAAATAATTCAATTTTTAAAAGAATCAAATATAATAAAACAGCTGTAAAATGAATAAAATTGCAATACTAACACACTACAAACTACAAAAAATGCTGAAATAAATAGAGAGTATTTCAGTAAATGGAGAACAGTTTCATTTATTGGATTTAAGAGATGTAATAAGGCTAGAAATGGAATATTTCCAAATTGATGCACAGACTGAACACAATGCCAATTAAAATACCTGCATTCTATTCTTGCTGACCTTGAAGTTCATATAGAAATCCAAGGGCTCCCACAACAGCTGGAAATTCTCAATGAAAAGAAGGAAAGTTCTGGATCCACACTTGCCAATTTCAAAAGCTAGTACAAAGCTACAGTAACGAAGAGAGTGTGCTGTTGGTATGAGGAGAGACGTGTCCATCAATGCAATAGAACTGAGAATCCAAAAATATCCCTGCACGTTGATAATAAATTGATTTCCGACAAGAGCGCTGCGACAATTCAATGGAGAGAACAATCTTTTCCACATAAGACACAGGGCCACTAGATACCATGTGCAGAAGAGTTACGCCAGACTCTGCAAGCACAACACACACACACACAAAGCTCAAAGGGAAACCAGATGTGAATGCAAAAGCTAAACTATGAAAGTCATACAAGAAAACACAGAGGTAAATCCCCGTGACCTTGCTCCACGAAGTTCCCTTGATATGCCACCAAGAGCCTACTCAACAGGAAGAAAATTTGGCAAGCTGGACTTCATCCAGATGAGAAGATTTGTATTTCAAATGACAGAATAGAGATAGTGAAAAAACAACCAGAAAATGGGAGAAAATAAATCATACCTCAATAAAAAAAAAGTAAGAAACAGAAAGACAAAACCAGTTGTCAGAGCAGTCGTGATCTGGGCACTGGCGTATCTTCCCAGGACGGCAGCTCTAGCAGAACTCCCTCTGTGGACCCTGCAAGGTCTTCCTTCCCTCATTTTCTTTCCTTCACTTCCACCACTTTCCATGAGAAAGTGAGAGCAGCAATCAAACAGAATCAAGGAAGTAGCTTTTCTGGGGAACTTGAACTGGGGTAGCCGTCTAGATCACATGAAAAGTGAGGAGAGCTCTAACTCAGAAGGTGCCTGGCCTGAATGGAAACCCCAGGTACAGTCTCTTCATTTTATGAAGCACAGTTGTGCACAGTTACTGTTTAATGATTCCCCAATATTTGTAGCAACATAAGTTGCTGTGCGATCTTTAGAATCAATAATCCCACCTATTAGTTCCTCAAAAGAAATTTGCAGTATGCTTCCTAGACCTGTTTAGATAGGTCTTAAATAGTTTAGTACTACCTCATAAAACATTGCCTCCAGATGGTAAATCAACTTTGTTCTGGAAATTAATATGTTAATACTTTACTCACCTTGGAGTCATAAGTGTAGGCTTTAAGTGGATTTCAAACAAACTCTCTCTTCAGTTCTCTTACTGGAGTTGCCAGTAGTCCCCACAAAACTATTTATTTTATAATCCGTTCATTTTCATTACTTAATATCCCACTGGGGATGCTTTGTCATTGGCTCTGTCTAGACACACAGATGGTTTTGATAAGTTAGGTTGAAAAGAGGCTGAGCTCCAGGAAATGGCCAAGTCTTTTTTAAACTAAGTATATTTTCTTCTGAAGGACTCCACAAAATCACAATGGCTGCATTAGTCACCTTTTGACTGCTTATTTTGGCACCACGTAGCCCAGAAGCTTCATGTTCCGTCCGGGGGTCTAGTGCTGAGTACGGGGAGACAGGCAGAGTCTGCCCTTTAGAGACTGGGGGTGACCTGAAGTTAAGGGCCACCAGGGTAAATACAGCCAAACACGCACGTTGTCATTTTCACAACCAAAATCATATCCAAAACATGAGCAATATTTTATCCCTAAGGGAAATAGCCACTACTGAAGAGGCCACCTAGGAATTAACCTTTGAACTATGCACTGGAACATCTTTAAATCAGGACACGTAGCAGTCACCACGATCAAACACATGGCTTTCTGTGTGCAGAAAGCAAGGGTTGATTGCTGCTGCCGGAAGATCAAGGTCAGAACATCTCAAGACTCCCCACCACCTCCCTGTGGACTGCTTCCTGATCATCCTAGTGATGTCATCAGACAGGTTCCTGAGGCAGGGTGTGCTCTGACCTTCACCATGACCCTAGCACAGCCCTGGTGGTCCCTTCATTTGATCATTTCTTCAGCAAATGCAGGAATAGGCATTTTTTGAGCATCTAGCATATGGTAGTTCAAAATGAAGTGAACAATACAGAGAAACTTTATATAATTCTCAGGGTGATTCTATGACATAAGAAACAGACCCAGTGAAATTATATAATTTGCCCAAGGGCCCACACGCCGTGGGCAGCAGAGCTGGGGTGGAGATGTTTTCCTCTGACTGTGAGGACGACTGTTTTCTGCTTTGCCAAGAGGTCTTCAAAGACATTCTTTTTATTTTAATTATGAAATATCTTATTCATTTAGAAAGGAATAAAAATAGCACACTTTCCGACAATCAGATTTAAGAGAAGTTAACACTTCACCATGTCGGGCATCAGATATTTTTGTGAAAAAGAAATGACATGTTCCAGATACAGCTAACACTCTGACTCCACTCCTCCTTCCTCTCAACCGGTTCCCTGCCAGAGTCCAGGCCTTGGTGATGCTTGTCTCTTTCCGCGTTGCGTGGTGGTGGTCAGCGCCCTGCATCTCATGCCCATAGCAGTAAGACTGCCTTTTCTGGTAGCTTTTGCACAAATGGTGTGCTGTAAATCTGGAACATCTATTTCCTTTTGATATAGACATCCATGCAGATGATATAGACATCTGTCAAGACATCCATGCTGATATGGGAGCATTTGATGCTATTTCTTTTCTAACCATCAACTACACTCAATACACATGGAATAATGTTCATGGTCCTAACTATAAAAACCTAAAAGCACATTTAGGGTGTTAATAAACAAAATCATTGAAAAGTTTGAGTTCTATCCATAAAAACTTACATACTTCTTTAGAATACATTTCTTGAAAAGTAAAAGACGAGTTTTCTTTTTATAAAGTCTGTTTCTCTACTAATACATACATGAACATCTAATTGGGGTTCCTAAGTTATTCCAAAGAGAAATGTGACAAAGCATTTAAAAATGTAAGAATCTTGTTTTTACATATCCATCAGTCTGTCCATCTATGGTAGAAGATTATATAGAGAATAAAAATACACAAAAATAAGAAATTTTAAAATCTAAAAATAAGGTAAGATTCTAATATCTAATATTCTAATAATCTGGGTGGACAAGTTCAGAGGCAAATTCATAGACTTAAATAATATGAATGTGTATCATGAAATAATTAGATTAATTTAGTTATAAGTTCAATATTATTAAGCATAGAAAAGCAATGAAAATTTTCAGATACTTTTCAAAACTATAACATTTATTTCAAACTCTAACAAAAAATCATTAAAATAAAAAAGTAAGGCCAATTTTAAATACTAAACCAACTATAATAATGTTTTCACTTATTAAAATATATTATATTACATAAGTGGAGTTTATTCTAGGAGTGCAAGGATGATTCACTTCTCAGAAATCTATTACTCATCTTACTAGATAAAGAGAGATAACAACAGTATCCAAAGGTAGTAAAAGCTGGTCAAATTTAATATGCTTTAGAGAAACTATAAAGATTTGTATTAAAGAAATAAAAGTACCTCCCATGCATATATTTATTTATAGGAATATGTATTTATATATGTGTATATATTTTTATACACACATGTGAACATAGAGATATGTTCACCTATTTTAATGAGTTTCAGTATATGCCATCCCAAAGGCCAAGACCATAGTTAAGAGCTACAAACTAAAAGTATTCCATTTTTGTTTTGTTTTTGTAGTGCTAGGAATCAAACCCAGGTCCTCACACATGCCAGGCAAGAACTCTACTTCCTTTAAAGTTGAGGACAGTGGAAGATAGCCATTATCACTGCTGTTTTTTAATTCTGATCTAGAGATACCAGACATAAAAAAATATATAACTGAAAGACAAGAAGCATAAAAATGGAAAATGTGAGATTAATTTTTCATTTTTATAGTACATTCAATTTTATACTTGAAAAATATGTTAATTAAATTTTAAAACATTAGAAACAAACTAAACATTCAATTTTTGGGTTGCTAAAAGAATCAATATAGACACTACAAGAGCTTTTCTGCAATCCAGTAGCAACCATCAGAATATGAAATGGGAGACAAAAATCCCCTTTATGCAGCAGAAAGTATGTTAAACCTGTACAATTTGTCTAATAGAAATACATGTTAAAATTAAACATCAATGTTGTGGATACATTTATCCTCATAATGCCAATAAACAAGGCATGACTTAATATCCCGTAGCCTACCACGCTCCCTTACAAGAACTTTATGAAAATTTCCCTGATCCTTTTAGGATTTTCTCAGCCATTGTTCTAGCCACACAGCCACCCACTTCTTCCTGCAGTCACTTATACAACAAATGCATGTGAAACCACACTGCGCTGGGCACCAGCCCCGTAATCTAAGTATAAATAGAATTCACGGGAACCTATCCTTCCATTTAGCACACCTCTTTCCATGTGCGCACAATTGCCCACGGAAAAGCAAGCACCTCCCAGTCTGAAGTGGGATATTGTGTTGCTCAGGTGCCTGGACATAATCATCATTAACAACAGAGAGATAGAATAACAGTTATCAAAGATTGTCAAAATGCTTCTAGATCCAGAGAATGAGTCTGGCAGAAGGAGTCTAAGTGCCAAAGCAAATTCTATTGAAGTTGATAAGAAACCAAATCAGAAATGAAGTGAAAGATTCTGACCAAGGGTGCCAAGCGCCTCAGTCTTGAAGACTGTGCCCCTTCTGCTGAACAGCCCCCCACCCACCCCAAACCCAGGGACAGAGTCCTGGATAGCCAGACCAGCAGCTCATCCTTATGTTTGCCAAATGGTTTTCTCTTAGATCTGTGGAGAAAAAAAGTCGTCAACTATTATCTATGCAAAAAAAAAAATGAGTATTTAAGCTCAGCTGTCTTGGGAACAGGGTGGCACAGGGCTCCTGAGCAAGTCTCCAGGGCTTTTTTGTTCAGGCGTCCTTGGTGCTCATTTCTCCAATGTGTGACACAATTCCTCACCTGCCTTATCATTCCAGGAAAATCTCCCTTTCCTCTATGTCTCTAGTCATCCAGGAACAGACAAGAGATTTCCTCCTAAAATATTGCACTAGTTAGAATAAGTAACATAACTACAAAAGAAAACAACAAAAATCAAGCTCTCAGGGACTTTCAACAAGAATTTCTTTCTTGGGCTGGGGTTGTGGCTCAGTGGTAGAGCACTCGCCTAGCACATGTGAGGCACTGGGTTTGATCCTCAGCACCACGTAAAAATAAATAAATAAGCTTAAGAGAAAGAAGAATTTCTTTGTTTCGTATGTCACAGACACAGTTCAGTGTGGATCAAGCAATCTTCCTCTTTAATTTGGCTATGCATTATCATATGCACCCTATAAATTATGCATAATTTAATACAATAAAATTATGGTGAATTTTATATAAATTCTGTGTGCAATAAAATATATTACTATTATCATGCATGATAAAATACATTATACCATTAGAAGCACACAAGGTCCCTGCGGCAGAGGAGGGAGAAACATGTTGGAACCACACTGGCCATTTATTTCCTTCAGCTGGAAGGATCAAGGTCATTTCCTTCAGTCCATGTGCTAAGAACTATTCACCTGGACACACCCTAATTGAAGGAGTGGGTGGGAAATCTTAAGGATATAATGGGCATTTCGTAAACACTAATGGTCTTTCCCATTCTTGGTTTAAAAAAGATGAAACTGTAATCAAACACCTTTCTAGGTTTCTGTATATCTGGTCAGTTACCCTCAAAAGTCAGGGTTGATTTGTGAGAGGTGAATGGCCATACCTTCCTCTCTTGAGCAAGTTCCTGTCTTGAAAGACTTAAAAGCTCTCTCCACACTATGTATTTCCCCAGTAAGACTCCCCCTAAGCCAGTGGGATATAACTAGCTAAGACTCCGTGTGGCGACACTAGCATCTAACACAGACTAACGACCTAGTTGAACTTGGTAGTCTACTGTGGACTGACTCACAGCAGCCACGGGGAAAACTGGCCCTGACGGAAGCCGTCCATTACACACATAAGTAAACCAGCCAAGGCTTAGAACTTAGCTGATGATCTAATCGAGGTCAGAAGACCCCAGACGGAAGGCTCTTCAGCCTCAGTCCCAGCCCTTCACCGCCCATCCCTACAGGTGCAGGGCCCACTGGGCCCACAGAGCTGCCCTCACAGTCTCCCTTCACTTGGGCTCCTCTGGGAATTCAGTGCCAGAGAAGGAGAAGCCCCTGCCAGACACGTCTCCACCTGTCCTGTCCTGCCGGGCGACACACTTCCTCTGGAGACCACCATCCAAATCTTCTGTCCCATGTCCCCGTCCCAAAGCCCACTGATGCCACAGCACACACAAACCCAAGGACAAAGGTCCAGTGCAGCCGGTCCTCCAGAGACAGGTGACGGAACTGGGGAAGCAACAGGCGATGTGCACCTCTGGTGCAGTTGTGGGGACGTGAGGTGCAGTCACAAGGGGGGCTCTGCCAGGTGTGCCTAACTGTGCCACCATAATCCATCGGAAAGCATGCGATAAACATTAGTTTTCATTAAATATTTTAAATATAGGTTACCAGAGAAAATAAAATTCACGGAATATTTAAGTACATGAGTAGAAATAATTTCAAAGAAACTATCAAATGTTTCAAATACATTTCATAGTCAACTCAAAGCAATTGATCTTGAACACTTATTAGACTCTCCCAATGTAATTTAGAACCTGAGCTTACGTCATAAAACATAATTTTCTTACATTATATTAAGCTTTTTTTAAAAAACAGAAATAGCATCATGGAAAAGTTCATTAGATAGTAATTAGTGTCAGGTAAAGTTTTTCCAATTCCTATTATATGACAATTCATTACTGATATTAATGAATATTTGCATATTTATCATATGACAATTCATCACTGATATTAATAAGTGTTTCCATATTTATCATTGCCAAGTTGTTCTAGTTGAGTGACATTTGCATATTAAATTAGTACCATTTTTGGTAGTCCAATGTGCTCTAAGGGGAGCAGATGCTTCTTAAAGAATCGACTGCAATTTGCATTATCACCATTAGGTGGCAATGGACGTCTCTCTGTAATTCACAGAGGAAGTTTAGTTTATTTCAAAAGTCCTTTTGTTATCAAGAATGGTGACACATGCCTGTAGTCCCAGCCACTTAGGAAGCTGAGTGGGAAAGTGGGAGGACACTTGAGCCCAGGAGTTAGAATCCAACCTGGACAACATAAGGAGACCCCATAAAAAAAAAAAAAAGTTAGACCAGAGGCTGGTGGTGGAGAGAAGAGGAGATAGAGGAGGGTGGTGCATGAAATTGACCAGATTATAATGCACCAATTTTAAAAATTAATTTTAAAATGTCTTTTTATTTTCCTGACAACCCACAGAAAGAGAAGCAGAGATGTTAAATAGTTGATCCAAAAGAAAACGGACTGGATTGAGGTTTGTAGATACCTCAATTTACCGTAAAGATTATAATATATTTGATTCCCTCCTCTTTATAATTTTAAAAATGGTTAAATAAAACTTACATGTAAGGCATGGTGGCCCATACCTGTAATCCAATAGCTCAGGAGGCTAAGGCAGGAGGATCCTGAGTTCAATGCCAACCTTAGCAATTTAGCAAAGCCCTAAGCAACTTTAGGGAGACCCTGTCTCTAAATAAAAGGGCTGGGGATGTGGCTCAATGGTAAAGTGCCCCTGGGTTCAATCCCTCATACCAAAAATAAATAAATAAATACACCTTACAAGTACATAGATATTAAATTTTTTCTGGATTTCCTTTTTTTTTCCAACTTTCTGGATGGATTCTTTGAAGTCAAGCCCCTCAGTCTCCCGCTGCCCGTCTCCTCTGTTTATCGGTTAGTGTGATTTGTGCCCCTTTTTGACCATATCCAGAGAACATTCTCTTGGCAGCTGGGAAGTCCTGCTCCAACCCAGAGACGAATACTGCATGATAACAAGCCAAGCTCAAAATCCAGGGTTTGCTACTTTTTAATTGTGTGATGGTTAAATCCTAATTTTTTACTAAATATTTTTTTTTCTTCAAACTAACACACATGTGCTCGGTTTCTTATTTTTTTGTGTAGGAACTGCTAAACTAACAGGAGAGCCACTAACTGAAATGTTATGGCCTCCTATTACAATTAGAAAAAAGTTTATTTAGGCTCACTATGGCATTCTCAAAAATCCAAGCTTGCCCATTATATGCAATACAGAATGATATGGCTAATATTACTAATTGGTATTATTAATAATACCAGTAACACACATGTGCTCTTCATTTGATATAAGTAATGTTTATATCTCAGACTCCAGCAGAAATTTGAGTTTTATTCTGGAAAGCAGAGACCATATCTATGTTGTTCCACACTCTACCCTCTAAGGTTAGGACATTACCTGGCATATTCTGATCCTCAGTACGTGCGTGTGGACAAGGTGCATGCACATTCTGGGGCCCCTAGTTTCAATGACAGTGTAGAACTTAGAGAGAGACTCTGAACTCAAATGAAACTAGGTTGAGAGTCCTAGCTCTGAAACCTGCTATCCCTGGATACTGAGCAATATGTTGGTATTTATTAATTTTTTAGCATTCTAGCATTTATTCATTATTAACATTAATTGAGTTTTACTCTCCCCATAGGACATATCAGGGGAAATAAGCCTGAGAGCACCTGATATAATGGACACTCACCTGGTGACTATTATTCACTCATAATTATAGCAATTTGTTCATCTGAACACTGAAAGGGGAACTTGGGGGGACAATAAGTGTATATTCCCCCTGAAATCAGCATAATCCTAGGACCCGTCAGCCTTGCCTTAGCGCTCACGTTAATTTATAGCATCCTTCAATTCTGAGCCTGCGATCCAGGTGTCCAGCCATGCTTTCCTGGGGACAAGAACAGCTAAACACCCCAGAGCTGGGGCTGGTCCTTTGCCTCAATGCACCACCCACGGAGCCAATTATCTCCATCTTTGCCTTTGTCTTTATAGTAACCAGTAAACAGCAGGCAGGATTCCAAAATGAGCCCTGAGATTCCCATGGTGGCACAGAGTCCTGGGCAACCCCCACCCCTGCAGTGTGGCGGCTCCTAGGAATGGAAGGGTAGCGTCCTTTATTGACCAAGTTATATAAGCTGTAATTTATGTCTGCTGTGACAGATGGGAGAGAGACTCCAAGCAGTGGGAGAACTCTCATGTGACCTCAAAGGAACAAACCGCCATCTCACGTGGGGCCTTCCATGCCTGGGGCCTCAGACCTGAGGCCGCGAGGCGCTGATTCTGCAGACAACCATGAGTTTGCAAGGGGATCCTCCGAGCCTCCACCTGCTCCAGCTGTTGCAGCCACCCTGCACTCTCCCCAAGAAGTGCAGCCCAGACGACTATGCAGAAGCAGCAAAGTTTACCGAGGAAATAGGCACACAGCCCGATCGATTGGGGTCAGCTCTCCTTTCCTTCAGAGAGTGAGGGTTTCAGAGGTTATTATAGGGTGGGCTAGCTACATGACTTGGGAAAGCAGGATTTGGCAAATATTCAACCTATAGTTACTTACAGTTCAACCGTGACGGCGCCACCTATGTCCCCCTTTCAGTTCCTGGAACTTTAGGTAACTGGCCAGGGGGTCTGACCGCTTGAAGCAAGCATAGCATTAAATCACAGAAGCACAAAAGCGGGTTCGTGTGTACATGCAGGCCTGAGCCAGAGTGACTCCATTTTGAGTTTGGATTCTACACAGCCAACACTGAGATTGCAACCTGGTGAAACCCTGAGGAGCAGTGCTGCTAACAGCCCACACCTGGACTCCTGCAACCTGGAACCTGTGACACAACCAATTTGTGCCCTTTTCAGCCACTAACCTTGTAAGAAGTTGTCATGTAGCAGTAATAAAGTAGTACAGGGATCTGAGACATTTCTAGATTATTGAATCGTCCATGTAGATATTGAAAGGAATAACAGGAGGTGTCTGAAGCCATCAGCATGTCTAACCTGGGGCAAAGTACATATCAGTACCTTGTGCAAAATAAATAACGTTTGACCAAAGCCAAATGGTAAAAGAAGAATGAAAATTCTAGGCTTAACTAGACGATCCTCAGGTCTCCAGCTCTGATGAACGGACAGGAAAGTCAAAGTCTACTCTGCTCTCAGGAGAGGGCAAGCCTGTGGCTCAGAATGCCCCTGGTCACCAGGTTCTGATCTGGGCTCTGCAAGCTGACCACTCTGTCATAATGTGACTTCAGAGGCAAATTCGTCTCTAGGGAAGAAATTATGGTCATCACTGAAGTCTGCTGTATTTCTTTGTAAGAGAATAGAATTCTCTAGAAGCCAAGCCTCTCTCAGTTTGTGCTACTGAAGGGTTTCATTCACTTGTAATTTCAAATGGAGTAACTGTTATTTCATAAACAAGACACACACTTTTTTCTTGTCCACAGGATGTATTTTCTAGCACTTGTAGAAACTACTGGGAAGACTGGAGATGCGGTTTTCACACGCAGGGTTCCTCTGACAGTGTACAGCAGAGGTCACATGTGCATCCGGCATTAACATGGATCCTGTCCCGATAGTTTGGCACGATTTTGTCATTATCTTCTAAATATGCCTGATGAAATAGAAGTGAACAAAGTGTCAAATGGTAGTCTCCTACCATGTAGTAGAACTTCCTATCCTCTTTAACAACTAGTCTGAACTTCCAGGTACACACATGTGTTAGCCCTGGAAATGCGGAGCCGGGCTGCGGTCCCCAGGTGAGCGAACGCCCGCTCAGCCTTGTCCAGGTGCAGGCACCCTGTGAAGCATTTGCTTGCTTAATTCACAAAACAGCTTAATGACGCTGGATGTCGGATAGAAGAAGAAACTGAGGCATAGAGAGACTTGCACAGACTACAAGGTTGTGGAGCCAGGACTGAGAACTGAGCCAAGGCAGGCCGGGTGGACCACGTGCATGCTCTGTCTTAATTAGTCAGGTTTCTACAAATAAAATTACAAAGGCGTGAAGTTAGAAATTGAGTTAAGCGGTGGCCCGTGGAGTTAGAGGATCCTGAGGTGGCAGTGGTCCACGCAGTCCTGCTCAGGGCCTGGGACAGGCGGCAGGGTGGGAGAGTTGCTCACAGCGCAGACCTTCCAGAAGCAATAGGTGGGGGCCAGCCCAGAAGTGAGAGGCAAGGGAGCCCGGGGCCAGAGGGGAGGGCAGAGCGCCTGCCTGGCCTGGGTGCTGCTCAGCAGCACGACGGGGAGTCCTGGGCCAGAGGGGTCCAGGGAGCAGCAGGGCTTGGGTGTCGCCTGACCCCCGGGCTCGGCGGGGCTGTGCCTAGGAGTCGCTGGGTGCAGTTCCAGGGAGTCTACAGAGCAAGCAGTCTTGAAAAGGCTGGACACTGTGCTCAGCTGGACTCTATTTAAAGTGAGTGGCTATGGAAAAATTGAGTTTGGTGCTGGCAAGATCAGGGCGAACGGTCCTTGCCTTCTGTGAAGAAGCGTAAGAGGTGCCCTCCTTAACCCACGGACAGGACACGTGCCCCTGCATGGCACTCACGCACACCCGGGAGGCAGTGGCTGTGTCTTTTGTTGTTGTTGTTGTTGTTGTTGTTGTTAATTTTTATATAATTTTTTTATGGGTGGCTGGGCTCCCTTCTCCACCTTCTCGACCCGATTTGTCCTCCAGGAAGATGGCCCTTAGGACACTAAGGTGTCCTTACCTTCTGGCTTCTGTTTGGCACTAGCTGGAGGGAGTGCGGGAAGGCGGGTGCTGGTGGTCTCCGCCCCTCTGTGTCTGTCTCTGCAGGCGAGAGCCCCTGTCCTGCAGCACTGTGGGGACATAGGCACCCCCTCTGGATGGCTGAAGTCTGGCATTCTGCTCTCTGTGGGTCCCTAAGTGCCTCCCTCCTGGATGGACTCCCCAAATCCACCCTCCTCCACCACACCCTTCACCATCTGTCTCCTTTCAAACCCATGACCCGTGTCCCTGGAGGAGGACACACTTCTGAGGCTCACAGCTGTGTACTGAGGCTCAAGCTATTTGTTAGATGGATAATAATTCACAAGGTTGCCTTTAAAAAAGGAATAATTATAAAAAGCTAATTATAAAAGCTATATTATAAAAAACAATATAGATAATATATAAGAGCTAATTATAAAAAATAATTATAAAAGCTAAAAAGTTAAAAATGTCCCTTTCTCCCATCCTGCACGCCACCCAGCCAGAACTTCCCTCCCTTCAACCCGGGACTCCCTACTCTGTGCTCTCAGCATTT
The DNA here is from genome assembly GCA_004024805.1 of Geosciurus inauris. NCBI lineage: Eukaryota > Metazoa > Chordata > Mammalia > Rodentia > Sciuridae > Geosciurus > Geosciurus inauris. The sequence continues at coordinate 57,994 of PVHX01005070.1, read as the reverse complement.
CCAGTGGGATGCGTATTCAAGAAGATACAAATACAGGTTTTTGTTTTCTCTTACTTTGCACAAATATTATATATGCTTTTCTGACTCATTTGGGCTTCATGTTATTGCTGTTGTTTGTTGTATGTTTTCTAGGGTTTTTCTTACAGTTATATAAGATGCCACTGCAAAAATAAATCATGGTTTCTTTAGCCACTCTCTGTTAGTGGATTTTTAAAAATATTTTTTATTTGTTCTAATTAGTTACACATGACAGTAGAATGCATTTTGACACATCATACATAAATGGAGTATAACTTCTCATTCGTCTGGTTGCACGTGATGTGGAGTTACAGAGGTCATGTAATCATATGTGCACATGGAGTAATAATGTCCTATTCAATCTCCTCTCATTCCTACTCCCCCATTAGTGGATTTTGAGTTGATTCTAACCATTTGCTATTGGTTCTAACCATCTACTATTATGCAAAAATGTTAAAGAGAATAAATTTTAACCTGCATCATTTAGAGTGCATACAAATATATCTATAGAATATATTATAAAAAGTAAAATTATTGAGTAGAAGACTATGTTTATGATTCAGATAATCATTGCCAAGCTTTCCTCATAGAGGTCCTGCCAACTCACCCTTCCTTCAGCAGTGAAAGGGACTTGCCTCCCGTCCCCTCTCCTCAGGGTGAGTAGAAGACGCCTTTCTCCTGCCGATCTCTCAGCAACAGTCTCAGACTCCAGCCAGCGGGACAGGAGGCTCACACAGGGGCATGCAGAAGAGGAGGAAGAGCCCCCGGGTGAAAACCAAACCTAGCTTTAATTCACTAGGTTCCATGCAAATGCTAGATACAGAAAAGTTTTCCATCAGGTCCCTTTCAGTTATCCCCACTGCAAGGCGACTGTCCCGTTTACCTCCTGCTTAATTCTGCATCTTTATTTCCCTCACATACTTTTTCTGTCCGATAATCAGCATGGCAGTGCAGGAGGAGTTCTTTTTGCTGCTGTTTTTTTTTTAACTCCCTTTTTTCTTCTGCTGAGTGCTCCAAGCTCAAAGGAACACAACCTTGTCAGCCCGTGGGGGAAATACAGAGAAGTCCCTCTTCTTGCCTGGCTCCCCAGGGGGCTGGCCACACATCACTCACTGCCCCAGCTTGGAGCTGCAGTGTGGTTGGTGGTGCTCCCGTGGGTTGGGTCAGCACAGGGCGCCAACAGTGGAAGGGCAACTTCACCTCTGGTCCAGGGTGTGCCTGGTCCACCTTCCACATGCAGCCATACCAGTGAAACTCACCAAGTGGCCCTACATCCATCCCCATCCCGGCCTTCATTAGTGAGCCAACCGCTGAGGTGTGTCTGTACACACTGGGCACGGGTAGAGGGGTAAAGGTGTAAAAGCTGTTCTGCATGGAAAGGGCCCTCATTTTAGTGTTTTCAGCTTCTGTGGCATAAATATTACCTCCAGGTCTGTTACAAGCTACCAAAGCAACGTCACTGAACGCCCCTGTGTAGGTTTCCATCATCTCGTATTTTCACCACAGGTACGAGACGAGTGTAAGCTCCAGGTAGGTTTCTGTTGTGCAGTTCTGGCTCCATACAAATGCAGCAGATGGATGGAAACACAACAGCACAAATGAGAGCACACTAGTAAAATGGTCAGGATGCCCATCTTTATTACTAATAGAATGGTTTCTGTTTCTATTATTGAATTTTGAAATAATGGTTATGTTTAATTAAAAACTTGCAGAATGCTTAAAATCTTCTCAAAATGGTCTCTTGCAGGCAAGTAAAACCTGGATTTAGCACAATGCCAAAAGGGAACCCTTACAGACACAGGAGCAGCGAGCCTCTGAAAGAGGACTAGGTTATTTGTAGTCTTTTAAATAATCATAGTCACAGTAATTACAGTGAGAAAGACTGCTTAGTTCTTACTCAAAGCCAAGTTCACCTTCTTTCTTAACAACAGAAGTTCTGTTTTTACAAGGATCAGTACTATGTCCAGTTAAAGTACATATCTCACTTTCTCTTAAAGAAAAGGGAAGGCATGTGACCGAGTTCAGGCCAATATTTGAGCAAAGTCATTGTGTAGGACTCTGTAAAGCTTTCTTTTAAATAACATGAATTCAGCTGGCATTCAACCTTTGACACAACCTGCTCCTCTTCCTTCTTTCTATCCTGTCCATGATGAGTGGAGTCATAGCAGCCATCTTGTGAACATGAGGAGGTTGTGAGGATACAAACTTTTGCAAAGAAAAGCAAAGCAAAAAATAGAAGTCTTCTAAGATATTGTCAATGTGAGGAAACCAATAGAATAGCCTATCTCTGGACTCTGCTGTACATTTTAGATTAATGTATGTTTTAGATGTTTATAACACCAACTACCATTTCTCAATGACATATAGTTAACATTTATTGAGTATCTACCATGTGCCAGATATCATCTTGATTATTCATAAGTGTCACTTCCACAATGATAACATCATTCTGTGCTTATTAGTTTGTGGTTGTATGACTCATTTGTCCCAGGAAGGATTAACTAAATATAAATGTTCATTCTTTCCCTTCAGCAGAAAATAGTGTTCTAAGAGTTTGATCTATTCTTTCATGCCACAAAGGAACTTAACTCAATTTTTGTTCAAAGAATAATTAACAAAATAAATAATGGCATGGCATTTAGCTCTCACCTTTGTGCACTCAGCTCACTGTAATAGCAAATATCAATTCAAAATGACAAGAATAAAGTATGATTAAATGTGGGAAGGACCATTCTGAAGTTCTATGGCTTATTAATAAAGATTTCACTGTGATTCTCTTCCATTTCTCTATACAGTTCCCAAAATTTCTAAACGCTTCATTAAGTAAACCTGGAACACCCAGACCTGGGATCCCTGCTGGATTCATAGACACGATGAACTAATACATCCAGTCCTTTCCAACGAGACTGTAGCCGCACCTCAAGATGCACCAACTCACTAAAGCTGGCTCCCAGGAGGAGGCGTTGAGAATCAGCGGGCAAAGTGAAGCCCCTGCCCACCTGTCAGTCACACCTGTTGTCATGCGAGGAGAAGGAAGTGGTCATGAGGGAGGGAATCTCTTAAGGAGCAACCCAACTTTCCTATGATCATTCTTGTCTCTAAATTCCACTTTTGAAAAACATGATCCTTCTTTCTTGAACTAAGAGGGTCTTTTTCAAGTTACTTTACCATGTCTTGCATTCAGGCTGTTCCTTATCTTTTTAAAAAATGCTAAAATAGAAAGTGAAGGACCTGTGTTGTTCAGTGTGGTGTTCTGGAGCCCACAGGAGCCATCAGTAGTCACTGGCACCTAAGAGCCTTTGCCACACCTCTCTCCACGCCCTCTGCCTCACCCAGGACTGCCCTCCATCTACAGCAGTGAGGAAGGTGCCCTGACAGAGGTGTGTTCCAAGATTTACACTCCTTCTCAAAATTCTACCATGAGCCCAGCACAGCCGCTTGGGAGGCTGAGACAGGAGGATCGTGAGTTCAAAGCCAGCCTCAGCAACGGTGAGGCTCTGAGCAACTCAGTGAGACCCTGCCTCTACATAAAACACAAAATAGGGCTGGGGATGTGGCTCAGTGGTCAAGTACCCCTGATTTTAATCCCCATTTCCCTCCAAAAGAGAAATCTACCATGAAATGACTTTTTAAAATAATCTTTGGTAAATTACTTCCATTTATTTCTTCAGCACAATATAATTAAAGGGAAAAAATCTTGTGAATTAACAAGTTTTCTCCTTTGTGTTGTCCCCTCATTGAACCAAGAGCTTCCCAAGACGATGAGTAAACACCCACAAACACAAGGATCGACTTCCTGAGTCTTGCTTCTTCTACTGATGAAAACATATTTGGAATGACCCAGGTTTGGGAGAGCGGGCTACTTCTTAAAGTGAGGGTGGCAGCTTCCCTGGTGCTGGTCCAGGCAGACAGAGTCTGGAGGGAGGAGGGGGCTCGGGGTCTGTGTGTCTGCACACGATGGTCCACTCAGAGCCTGGACACATGGCTTCCACACCTGTGCCTGCAGCTGTCCTGGCACTTGATAAACCTAGCAGCTGCCTTCTTATTTCACAGGTGAGGAAACAGACGCTCCATCAGCACAGGTCACAGCTACCCCAAGGCAGGTGCCCACCCCGAGCAGCTTTTTGACCACAAGGCCTTTGAAAGGGAGCCTGAGAGCCGTTGCTGAATGCTAGCGCCCCCGGTGCTTGTCTGGGGAGCACATCCCGCAGCTGGAGGCCTGTGACTGCCATGTCCTTTGGAAAGGCTTCTCCTGCATAGGTTAAGTCTGCACTGGGTGCACCGGCCACAGGGGCCCTGCCTGGCCCCCCACGGCACTGGCAAGGCCTGCCTTCCTTCAGCGAATTTCTTTAATAGGATGACGTCCCTCCTGCTCAAGAGCAGCCCTCTCCATTAGCTGTTTTGTTCTAAGGAAAGCAAGGCAGCGAGTGAAGAATGGAAGGATTTGGAGTAATGGCAGCTTTGTGCAGTGGTGAGTGTTCAGCTGCGGGCTGGCCCAAGCAAAGAGACTGCAGAAGAGAAGTGAGGACTTACCAAAAGTGTATTCATTTTCCTCTGTAAATGTGCCTAAGACCGTTTTGGCTCAAATAGATCCAGTGCCACTGACCCATGCGGCTTCTCAGCAATAGATTTTCTGGCATCACCCCCTCGCCGCAGGCTTTGATGGGGAAAAAATTTCAAAATGATTACAATATAATAACAATTCTATGTATAGTAACCAAAACAGTGCCGAAGACCCCCTTCAAGTCGGTGATTCAGAATAAACCTTTGGGATCTTGCTGTCTGCCAGTGCCCATTGAGCGGCCCGTCACAGGTCTCCTGGTTCTCTAAGCTGCTTGAGTTGCTTGGAGACGCTCAGAGCCTGGGCAGCAGGGCAGGCAGCGACGCCAGGCACATGTCTGCAGGTCTATGATGCTGCGGCTGGATTCCCGGCCTCCCTGGGGAGAGGTCCAGGTGGACGCCTTGATGAGTCACCACAGTGGGATGTCTTCAAGGAGCACAAGTCTACAGTCCCCAGTTCTCAGGTCAGAAGTCCACAGGGGTCCCACAAGCTGAAGTTGGGACACTGCGGGGCCCTTCTCTGCTGGTGGCTGTAGAGAAGCAGCCACTTCCCCGCTTTCTCCAGCCTCCAGAGCTGCCACAGTCCTTGGCCTGCGGTGCCCTTCGCCATCTTCAAAGACGGCGTCTCTGCACCTTTCTGTTCTTTCTTCTGTGTGCTCAGCTCTGAAGGAAGCTGAGAAGCGTCCTGTAGTTTCCCCAGTGCTGCGGGTGGAACCCAGCGCCTTGGCATGCGAGGCTAGCGCTCTCGCCCTGAGCGGCACCTCAACACCGCGACCCTGCCCTCAGCTTCTAAGGACTCACGTGATTAGATTGGGCTCAACTGGATAATCTTGTTTCAAGGTCATTAAGGGATGGGGATGTGGCTCAGTGGTAGAGCACTTGCCTGGCATGTATGAGGCCCTAGGTTTGACCTCAGCACTGCAAAAACAAAACCCTAAAGCAAAGTCAAGGTCATTAACATTAATCACATCTGTAAAAGTTCCTTTTTGCCATGTAAGGTAGCAGATGCACGGGTTCCAAAATAGGACATCTTTGAAGAACCATTTTTTGCCTACCACACATGGCCTAGCTGGGAATATTTGCCTGGCACTGCAAGGGCCACCTCCCTGGGATAAGCTGGGAAGTCCCCATGGTGAGCCCTGCAGGACTTCATTCCCAGACAGACACAGAAGTTGATCTGTCCCTGACAGCCTCTGGGCCAGCAAGTTGAGGGACACAAGCCTGTCGGTGGGCTGTAGTGTGAGTGGGTTTGCTAGGACTGGGAAGAATGAAACCAAACCAAGTGGCTTTGCTGATTCAGCACGAAAAGCATCCAATATAAATGTGAAACGCTTGTGCTTTGGAGAGGAGCGGGTGTCCAAACAGCCACCCGGTCTGACTGGGGAGCTGCAGAGCCAAGGGGAAGCTGACTTGACTGCCCAGGGCAGCTGCCCACTCTGCCAGCCTCTGACCAGGGCTCGGCAGAGCAGGAGATGGCGCCCAGTGCCAGCTCCCTACAGTAGGGACGGCTGGAAGGCTCTTCCCACCTTTATGCTGAAATATGCTCAGCCATCCTATTTACACACGGCTCAGCTTTCCCACCTGGAACCACACGAGCAAAAATCTACCTCAATCCCCATTTCTGACTCGCTTTTGAGGAGACACATAGAGACATACGGGAGAAACTGTGGGCCACTGAGCAGATTCAAGAAGCTAATAAAGCCATCCTATTTTACAAAGTGAATCGAGAAAACAAAAAAAGAAGCCGCTGACACAATAAGGAATCATAGAACAGATAAGAGACAGATGACATAAGAGGGACACTCGCTTGTTTTTAATTCATGTTAAAGTGTGTATATTCCAGTCTGTTACATGGAAAAAAATTTAAAACAGAAACAAACCACTTCCAAAGTGGTCTTTCAGCCAGCCAATTTAAGCTTGAAGTTTATCTCTCCAAGGTACTAAAAATCACCCGGGTCATTTAGAACAACAGGGCTCCATTTTCTTTTCATGAAGCATAATTTGAAATGACAGTATTTCAGTTTAAAATCACCTAAATAACATAGCCCATGTTTTCCCTTGATAGTTTTACTGGATTAAAAAAAGAAAGAAATAGAAGGTTCTAATTATTAAACAAACAGCAGAAGAGGGCCAGCCATTCCAGGCAGCGGGCAAGCAATTGAGACATCTGTATTCAGAGCTCTTGTTTTTGGAACAGTCATGATTTTTCTAGTGCACCACATTTTTGGTCATTTTTTTTCTTCCCACTTTGCCTATATCTATATCATAAAATATATTATAAAAGTTAAGAAAGTTCATTCAAGAATTTTAAATGTTGGGGCTGGGTCGTGACTCAGTGGTGGAGCGCTTGCCTCGCACGTGAGACGTGCTGGGTTCCATCCTCAGCACCACATAAAAATAAATAAATAAAATGAAGGTATTTAAAAAACAGAATTTTAAATGTTTGAAGAATGAAAAATGAAGACATGCTGTTTTTTAAAGTGTGCTATTTTTTGAGAAATCCAGTAAATAAACAGTAGAAACACACCACAGATCCTTCGTCAGTGTTTAAAAGACAATGATAAAAAGCACAGGGAGCAGAGGCGGGGTGATCTCCCTAACAGAGATGTCAGCTTCTGGCAAGATGAAAAGCAGCATGTTCAGAAAGAGCATTTGATTGACAGATGAGAAGCTGCACAAAAGCTCTGGGCGTTTGATCTTGGTGTCTCTTACAAAGTTTTTGAATTATAAAAATAATAACCCTACCAAGTTGTTCAGAGGTATTTTTGCAATTGAAATGCTCCTTGGTTCAGTTTTTTTTTTTTCTATTTTGTTAAATGTAATTGCTGTTAAATTTCCTTTAAAAGGGATAATGGATGATTTAATCTAAAATAAAACTTTAAGACAGAATGCAAGGCAGAGGACATTTATATGTGCCATAAGACTCTGATTCTGCCTGGATGAATCTACTTGGGGTGAAATAATCTTAAACAGGATGTTGTTTCATTGAATCTTCATTAATTGGTATTCACAGATAGTTACAACAAACAATAGAAAAAATACCAAATTTAACTTTATCGCCAGTATTTCCATCACATTTTTAACTTACAACGTTTTATTTTTGAGAATTCACTTTCATGGGACACTTTGGACTTGAGTTTGACTCCCTACCAAACAGATTGTGAGAGGGGATTGGAGTGTTGGGTGGCTGGAGAGTCCTCTCACAAGCGCCTCCGAGTAGAGGCGGAGCAGCAGAGGAAGAGGCTGAGCTGTGGAGGCCTGAAGGATGCATCTAGGGGATGCCCCACGGACCGGACCGGCGTGCAGAGAGGCGCACGCTGCAGCGAGCCGGGTGATGCTAACTTGACATCTGAAGAGCAACGGCACCACTTGTGGAAGTAAGCAAACTCCGGCAGGGGCACAGGAATTCAGGAGAAAACCAAGTGCTGGCTTTCTATTTGAATATGCCAGTTAGGCATCACATGGAGGTCCTGAGAGGGCAGGTACTTACCTACGTTGGCGTTCAGCTCACAGCACTGGCCCAGTATTTTGTAAGGTGGTTTCATTTGTAGGCCGTTGTCTGTGCAGTCTCCTCTTTAGTGCTTCAAAACACTAACGGAATCGGGACACCTGCAGACCAGCCTCACCTCCACATCAGCCTCCACCCCACTTCTCAGCCTCCCAGTGGTCTCTCTGCTTCTCCTGGCCTTGCCGTCTATTCCCCACACGACAGACAGAACCGTTATGGTAAATAGAAGAAAGCATGTCTCTTCTTTGCTCAGAACCTTCCAAAGACTTGGGATTCCTCCATAGCCCCTCCCTGTCTCTGTCCTCACCTCTACCAACCTCCCCTCGCGGCTGCTCTGGCTACTCTGGTTTTCCTGCTGTTCCTTGAACTCACCCACCAACACACCTCTTCTCCCCAGAGCCCTGTCATGTTGCATTTTCTTAGCCTGGAGCTCTGGGCAGAGTGGACTATCTGCAGGACAGTCTCCTCCCTTGTGTCTGGCCTCCTGGTCCAAGTGTGCCTACCACAGTGTGATTCTCTGCCTCCCCCAGTCCCTCACTCTCTATCCTCTTCCCCTAACTTATTTACATTTTGATGATATTTTCATTGCCTTTGCAATGAAAATTTAATTGAAATTAAATGTTGTTTTAATATGGCTGTCCATTTTGGTGGCAGCTTACTTTGTCTAAAATAAACATCTACCCTATATCCATGTAGCATGGCAGGAGAGAAGTTAAAGTCGACAGGGAAAGTAAAATCTGTGGCTTTGCTCAGTAAAGGAATGTTCTAACATTTAGTGCCATCTGGAAGGAACTGACAAGATGAGTTCCAGTTTCCAGAGACTGTCCACAAGATGCCAAAGAGCCACCTGCTGGTGCTTAGATTTATGACACTGGATTGGAAGGTAAGCTAAAATTCCAAGGTCTCTTGCGCATCTGAGTTTGTGCCATTTGTGAGAATTTGAAGACAATACTTCCCTGCTGTGTGAATGGCTGAAATATTTTAATTCACGTTCAGAGTTGACTAGACAATGCTCATGGTTTGCCATTAAGATGACTTTTGTAAACAAGGCAAAAGACAGATTTCTCTTGAAGCATTCTTCATGCATATGAGCACTTGATTAAAAATATGGTAACGGGAAATAAATAATCTCTTGGAAGTTCATTATCGAATGATGCTATCATGTTCCAAATAAGCACAGTGTGAATTTCAGACGGGCTCATTAATCATTAGAAGACAACTCTAATCAGTGGAATGTGACTCTCACTCCACTTTACTTTAGGGCAATTGTACTTGATTGAAACTAGCAGTCAATTAAGAGAAAAAGTACAAATGATTGGCAAAAAGAAGAAAAAAACATTAAACTTTAGACATAAGGACTTCATTGATTGCTAAAACTCGAGTTGTTTAAAACTGTCAGATTGTTATAGCTACCCTGAATGAATCCTGTTCTATGAAGATTAGGAAAGTAATTTCTAAGTAGGGTGGACACAGCGCTCAGTCTCTCCTCCCTTACTAACAGAATCCAGCCACAGTGGGGGCCGCCACGTTCTCGAGCAATGGGTTGGATTCAAAGCCCACCCCTCCTGTATCTGGGTGACAAAGTCCTGGACAATGGGAAGTGACTTCAGGTGTTGCAGGGGACCACCGGAAAGCTGTTCATCACAGGCTGACTCTGCCGGTGAGTGTTCTTTGCCTCTGCCTGCTTCCTTCCCATCGCTTGAAAATCAATCGGATAGAGGAAGCTCAGAAGCCACCTGGAAGGTGACTTTGAAGAGGGAGGCCAGCTAGCAGTCAGATCTCTTTATGTGAGAGAGGAGTAAACTCAAGCCACGGGGGCCTGGTTTTCAGACTCAGGAGCCAAGCTGGGTATGGCACCGTTCTGAAGGTTGCGACATGAGGCCCACGGGGGGACGCTGGAGCACAGCGAGTGTGGGGTGGTCATCACGTGTCTGCCAGCACCTCTTCCTCTGCTTACGCTATCTCAGCTTTTGTGGAGCTAGGAAGGTTCTCTTGGTGAGACTATGAAACAAGATGGCAGGAGGCAGGCACACAGGCCACCTGTAACCAACGGGACTCCCTGTGTCCTACCCTTCACCTTCGAGCAACAAAAAGATGAAATGCTTGGGTTGATTCTTCTCCCACATCCTGAGGAAACTGCCCTTGGCTCAGCAGCTGGATTCTGAGAACCCTACTCATTCTTTCTTCGTCTTCCTTACCTTTCTCTTCAATGCTTTGCTGTGATGATAACCATATGGTCTCACATGATACAATATATAAAATACGTACTTTGTTCTTGCTTTGAGAGGGCCATATTTTCTTTCATATTTACTTAAGTAAAACGAAGTAGCTGTTGTAACCCAAACGCACTTACCATGAGACCCAAGAGGGCCCCATCGTGAGCTGCGCAAACCCCGCCCCATGGGTACTGAGTGAACCAAGAGCTAGGCCCGTTGTCACCCAGACTTAGGGCTCTGACAGCTGCTGACCCGAGGGACTTCCGAGAGTCTTCCCTGGGCTCCAGGCCTACACAGAATCTTCCGCCACCGATAGAGCAACTGGGACAGCGTAGTGTCAGGGGGATCGGTGTACCTCGGGCAGGTATTTTTATTTTCCTCTCCCTGGAATGTACCCTTGGTTTAATCTGCCATTCCCAGCTGATGCCACGAATCACCAGGAGTGTTGGGAGTGCATAAAGCGTCCCTGTTCCTGCAGCGGCACATCAAGGACCACGAAGTGTCCCTGCTAACTCAGGAGTCTCCGGAACTCACTGAGATCAACCCCAGCTTAGTACCACAGGACTTGACTGACCTGCACCAGGCCTCACTGTAGCACAGATGGGGCCAGACTCAGAAACCCCCTCTGCATTCCCACCACACAGAAGCACGACTGAATGACAGGCGTTTTGAAGGAGAGTCTTGGATTCTGCTTGTCTCTACCTTAACTCTCCTGAACTCGTAATCTGAAAAATTCCAGTGTTCCTATTTTTCACATGAAATTAACTTATAGTACCCCATATTCACTTACAATACTCGTGATTCAAGTCATATCTTAACATCTTACATGAGAGACTTAGTATACTCTTTTGAATCCAACTTCAGGAATTTAGCATCCCTGAAATCAAAGTATGCTGGATCAAGTGCTAATAAGAAATCAATTTCAAAAAAATATTTCAACAAATTATTTTATAAGCCATTATTTGCCTTATGAGATAGAGTAGGATTTCTCAATAAATATTGCCAATCTTCCATAAATTCATATAAATTCACACAAGGTGACTGCATAAGTGTAATATCTTTATAGATTAGTCCCAATGTCTACTACAAATAAGTCAATGTGAACTAATGTGAACGTGTTTGGTGCCTCAATTTCCTATCGATTAGATTGGTATTTTCTAGCTGCACACTTAATAACTGACAGGAACACACCCTGCGGCACGTCAGTGACACAACACCAGAGCGACTGGTTTCTAACATGAGTTAAAGATAGTTCCAAACTCAATTCCAGTTTGAACTGTGAAATGAAGCAGGTGTTGCATGTTAATAAATTTAATCAGAAAGAATGTGTTATTCCTGTGGGACAAAACAGCAATACGAGAATGGCAACAATCAAGAATACAGGCAACAATAAATGCTGGCGAGGATGTGGGGAAAGGGTTCACGCATGCATGGCTGGTGGGGCTGCAAGTTGGTGCAAGCACTCTGGAAAGCAGGATGGAGACTCCTCAGAAAACTAGGAATGGAACCACAACTTGACCCAGCTATCCCACTCCTTAGAACAAACCCAAAGGACTTAAAATCAGCGTACTGCAGGGACACAGCCACATCAATGTTTATAGCAGCTCAGTTCACAATAGCTAACCTAAGGAACCAACCTGAGTGCCCTTACAGATGAACAGATAAAGAAAGTGTGGTATACATACACAAGGGAGTATTACTCAGCCATTGAAGAATGCCCTGATGACTTTTGCCAGTACATGGATGGAGCTGGAGACCATCATGCTGAGTGAAATAAGCCAGTCCCCCAAGCCCAAAGGTGAACGATCTCTCTGAAATGCAGATGCTAACACACAATAGAAGTTCATGGATTAGACGAAAGAGAATGAAGGGAAGCAGGTGGGATTAGGAAAGACGGTAGAATGAATCAGACATCACTGTCCTCTGTTCACATACGAATACACGACCAGTGTAACTTCACAACCACAGAAATTGGAAGCTATACTCCATGTAGGTATGACATGTCAAAACACACTCTACTGCCGTGTATATGCAAAAAGAACAAAGAAAATAAATAAATTCTTTTACAATGGCAATACCATTTGTTTGGCCATCTCTGGCTTTCCTCACCTATCTGGTGACCACATCGTCACCATTTATCCCCAAATTGCTTACTTCTGCTCCTTGCCTTATTCCCTATTTCATTCTTGAATATTATGGTCACTGTCAACTATAAGCAGAGCGTCTCATCTTCCCATGACCTTTGGTGGCAAAGATGAGTGGGACAGACTTTGTGCTGTCCACTGCTTCATGGCACAAATAAACATCTATAAACAGCTCATTGAATAAAATACAATGGTGTATCAAATAAGCAGGCTGGATGTAATAAGATGAATATTACTTTTTCCATATATCTGACACTAAAAATAATAAGCACTATCATTCATAGCTTGTGGTTCATCTGTGGCAGAACTCTTCCTGGGCTTTGTTCTTGCTCTTTTCCATCTCTGGCTAACACTCGACATTTCCTTGACATGTTTCTTGCTTTGTTGATTTTGTCACTTAGCAGAGAAAATATAGCTCAGCATCCGTCTTTTAAATTGTGCAGAGAGTAAAACTTCCCTGGTCCAAGACAGGCGATGGTAGTTTTTCTTCTGTCTGGCAAGAACGCAACAGGATATAAAAATTCTGGGAAGGAATTGGAAATTAGAGTTGAGTGATAGCAGAGATGCTAAGAAAGGGAGAAAACTGACAGCAAATCGAGGAAAGAAAAATGAGAAGCTCAGGTTGGGAAATGAGAGAACATTGCGAAGTTCACCTTGAGAGTAACGTGCCTATTGAACACTTTGGCGCTGGAATGGAAAACAGGATGTAGAACGTCACAGAGAAAATAGATAAAATGCTTCATTCAACTCCTGAGAACATCTTGGTTGACAAGCAGCTTCTATTCTGGAAACAGGAGGAGAACACAGCCTACACAGCCACTGTGCCTATAATTAGTGCAGGTCTCCTGCACTGGCCTGAGGGTGGGAAGAAAATAGAACTTTATTGGCAGAGGTGACTGTACATCTCATCCAATTCCTTGAATTTTAGAAGAGAATTCCAATTCTAACACAGGGCAGTCAAGAGCCTTGCTTAGGTTAAATGGATCCAGGGACCTCTAGAGGGATGGAGAGAACAGTCGCTTTAAGTCTTCCCGCCCAACATGCCCATCTCGTCGGAACTGGCTGTTGATCTGTTGGTTGTTTTTCCCTGGAGAATTCTCACGGTGCCCTGGGTTTTCCTTTTGCTTATGTGTGGTGTGTCTTTATGGATTTTATCCTGCACATTTTGAAGCTGTGCTGAGACTGAATAACTCACAAATGTTTCCTCCGTGATTGTTGTTTTGACAGACAATGAACCTAGTTAGGCTCAAAGTGGAAGCTGCCCTGCCTCCCACTAGCCTTGGCTATTTGGGTCCGTCTCACTCAGGACAGCTCAGGGCTGAGCCCGGGGCCCTGTCAGCTCACACACAGGCTGAGGGATCCCATTTTCTCATCTCTCCTCTCTGTACTTCCCCAGAGTCTTTACTTAGGGGGCCGCTTTTCCTAGTCCTGCGTCCTGGAAGATGGGTGTAGTTTAGTTTAGTTTAGTTTTTTGGACTTTATGCCGCTGTTGCTGCTGCAGGGGGATGCCCAATTGGGGCTGTCATGGGCACCAACAGGAACCCCTTTCTCTGTCCCTCTGGCCTGAAAGACAGGTCATCTCTGAGTCTGCCACCTGGGCTGCGTGCAGAACCCTGGCCTGCTGCTGCCCTTCGATCAAAGCACGATGATGGAGGAGGGAAAATAACTGGGAAACTCGCACATTACTCGGTCTTCCTTTCCCAACTTCCTTTCCGTTTTCAGAGTTGCGGAGTAGTTTGTTTCCTTGTTGGTAATACTGTGTCCAGAGTGTTGGGCTGTCGTCGGTGGGACAGACAGCAATGGCGGGCTTGCTCTATTTCACCACCACCAGAAGTCCACTGGCAATCTGTTTTCAATATCTACCCATTTTACCTAATTTTTTGTGATGAGCACAAGCATTATTTATATATTTAAAAATTATATAAAACAGTCATCTATGCTTAACATTTTCTAAAATTGCTGAGCAAAAATAGCCGTTGAAGAATTCAGCAGAATTGGAAGATACGTCACTGGTCCCCTGTGAATCTCTGCCATTGAGGTGGCTGTCCACATGTCTCCGGTGTGAGGCTCTGCCCTTGTGGGTGCATGTCGTCCACGGTGACCATTTCCTCTCATTGTGGCCGTTGTTCGATGTCTCAGTTTCCTTTGTTGCTAGGAGCAGCTCAGTCATGATGCGAAGCTCTCTCTGGTTATCTGCTCTGATGTAATTGACTAAGTACCTTTTTCTAGACCCTTCAACAATTTGTTTGGTAAGAAAATACCAATAATCATATTTTTCTGATATTTCTAAAGAACCTTCCCAAACACAAGAGATTATGTGCAGACTTTGAAAAAACAAATTATCAAGGTCCATCCATTTGTGAAATTAAAGATATTGATCAATTTGGCTAAATGTTAACATATTAAATGAACAGGGAAATGATACCAATGTATAGTTAGTCCTATAGCAAATATCTGTCTCATTTGAAAAAGTATTTATTAAGCCAGATGCAGTGGCACATGCCTGTAATCCCAGCACTTTGGGAGGCTGAGACAGGAGGATCGCGAGTTCAAAGCCAGCCTCAGCAATAGCGAGGCGCTCAGCAACTCAGTGAGACCCTGTCTCTACATAAAACACAAGATAGGGCTGGGCATGTGGCTCAGTGGTCAAGTGCCCCTGAGTTCAATCCCTGGTACCAAAAAGAGAAAAAGAAAAAGAAAAAGTATTTTACACTCAAATACTTCTAAAAATAATGACCATAAATATCTGGAAGGATAACTTTTATAGCTTGATTCTTGTTTGTTTTTCTCTTATTTCTACCCATACAAAAATAATAGTAATTTACAAATTAGGTTCTGAAATCAGAAAACTTGAATGAGTCCTGAAGTTGCCATTATTACATAGAGCTCAAGACAGTCACTATCTGGCTTTCTGTTTTAATAAAATAAATTATTTCTTATATCCTACAACATTGAAATGATAAATAATATGTTAAAAGAATGATCTCACATTCCATCATTTTAACACAATTATTAATATATTGCATTTTCTTGAAATCATTTTTGATAGGCATTGTCTTCTCATTTAACTTTGATCAGTCTATAGACAATTTATATTACATTTTCCTCTTTTTAATAAACTTTCCCCTTATGCCACATGCTCTTTATAACCTTATTTCTATTTGGTAGTTAATGCACCAGTGAAGATGACCCCATGGTTATTACAAAGACTTGTTTTTGGTATGCAATTAGATTTTTCTCAGTTTTTACTCATTAAATAATACTATAATAAAAATCTGTAAGTATAGCAATTTCACATTTTTTATTATATCCTTAGAGTTCGCAGGGATAGAGTTAATGTGTAAAATCAATATTATTTTTATACTTTTTGAAAAACTTTATTTAGTTGCAATCCCAAAGTATCACCCTTTCTCAGCAATTACAAAGTTATTTTCTTCACTGTGCTAATTTAATCATTGAGTAGTATCATTTTGGGAAAACCATTTTAATAAATAACAAACAGTGTCTCGGTGTTGTTGTGTTGCATTTTTTATTACTAATTAGATTTAATTTACATGCTTTTTATTGTATCATCTTTGGAAAATTATCTTTTCATGCTGTGTCGTAGAAATCAGCTCTTTATAGATCTCTCTGATGCTAAGCAATCATATTTGTAGTCATTTTATAAAAATCAGAACTTCTAAAGCTCCCATAATCTTGTTTTAAGTAGTACTGCTTTTTGCCTGTGTAAACCGACTTTTGATAGGTCCGGTGGCTGAACACCAACGTGGCACAATAAGGACCGGGCACTTTGCATGTGCTGTTTATTTTCGTCGATCCTGTGAAGTAAGCACCATTATTGGTATCACCATTTTAGAGGTGACTGAAGACAAGTTTAGGGAAGGTATGTTTTAGTTGGCATTTTCGTAGCTGTGCCCAAAAGGCCTGACAAGAACAATTTTAGAGGAGGAAAAGTTTATTTTGGCTCACGGCCTCAGAGGTGTCAGTGCACAGAAGGGAACTCATTGCTCTGCGCTTGAGGTGAGGCAGAGCATCGTGTGGAAGGTGTGCAGGAGGCAGCAGCTCAGGACCTGGCCATTAGAAGCCGAGAGAGGGCTCCACCCACCAGGGACAAAATATACACCCCAAAGGCACCTCCTCCAGCCACGCCCCGCCTGCCCGCAGTGCCCACCCGGTTGATCACCCATTCATGCACGGACGAGCTTAAGGCTTTCATGACCCAGTTCACCTCTAAACTTTCTTGCATTATCTCATGACACATGAGCTCTGGGGGACACCCCCCATCTAAGCCATAGCAACAAATTGCCAAAGGTCACATAGCCAGTGGTGACGACACTCATCAGGGTTCTCCAGAGGGACAGAACCTACAGGAAGTGAGAGAGAGGGAGGCAGAGCGACAGATATGAATAGGTGAGAGGGAATGTGTCAGGGCACTGCCACACATGGTCGTGGAGCTGGGGTTCCCCACGGGTTCTCTGCAGACTGTGCAGCTGGTGCTGTGGCTCAGCCCAAGTCCAAACACCTCAGAGCCAGGGGCCACCAACTAACTCTCAGTGTGAAGTGAGAGCCTTGAGGACCCAAGTGGCCTCTATTGGTGACTGGACTCTGGAGGCAGGAGACCCGCGTTCAGATGCACAGGGGTAGGGGACTAAGAGCGCCCAGCTCCAGGAGCGAGGGGGACCCCCTTACCTCAGCGCATCAGGTTAGATGGCGCCCACCTTCATGGAGGGCAGATTGTCCCCTCTTGTCTGTCAACTCACACAGTGTCCCCGTGGAAACACCCTCACAGACACACCCAGAAGGAACGCTCCATCAGTCCTCGGGTTTCAACCCAGCCTAGTGGACACCTATAATCAGCCATCATGTCGACGTGATGGACCCCACACACTACAGGCGTCATCCACTACAAAGCCAAACACCTAATGCAAGTTCAATTCCCAGTACCAAACAAAACAAAAATACCAAACCAGGCTTATAAAGCTTTCCTACGGTTAAATGAGATTATATATGCAATGGGCCCAAATAGATGCTCAATAGATGGAGTTGCTATTTTTGTGTTTGGTTTCCAAGACTGGCTGAATATGTAATGTGTCAAATATCTTCAGAGGATGTGCTCAGGCTGCTCGTCCTGAGAGTCACTGAAGTGCTTAGTTCTTGCCAAGACTTTAATTGGAAGAAAATAAAGCATGATAGAACTTCTAACAAATACTCATAAACTGGGAACTTCCCAGTGCAGACTAAATTACTCCTAGTGCATCTCTGGACACTTTCATGTCCTCCAGAATCGCTGTACCTTGACGGTGTTCATTGTGTACATTCCTGAAATAGGCTTAAATAATTGATTGAGGGAAAGAATAAAAACCCATACTGTTAACAAAATTGGATTTTGACTCCCACAGTCCTAATTACAGCTCTGCAAAGTGCCCTCCTGTCTCTTAAAACAATTATCTACAGCCTTGTTTTACTTCTTCTCATTATCTATACATATTATCTTCAAAGTAGGTATAGATAGTGGATTATCACTGTAATCCAATACTGTTATAGGCACAGTTACATGATATCAAGACTTCTTTGGAAGAAATGTGCTTTGTAGTTTCCTGATTTCATGATATTATTTTTAAGGAGGTGCCTAATGAAACACATTTCTGTCCTTTATGTTTACTCTTCTTCTTTTGCTTCTACGGGTGGGTTCTAAGTCATTTGTCTTTCTCACATAATCATAACTTTCCCATGGTATAATTAAAGTTATTGCATTTATTGTTTTCAAACACAGTATGATGTTTAAACAGTCCCACACTTGGGAGCTAGAAGGTCATTATCTATTTGTCTTCATTCACTTAAAGATGGTAGAAAGAATATTTGGAGTAAGCATGAAAAAATGTTAACTAGAAATACTTAAGTAGCTATTGTCAAATTACACAAAGATTGTATGATTTAAAAACACTTCTAAGTCCTCCACTGAGCACTGATCAAGGTTACTGTCTGTCTGGGTTTTAATGACTCAGTGCTTGCCTAATTTAAATGGCAGTGCTCATTTTCAAACTGTTTAGTGTATCTGTCCCTACTGTGATGGATAAATCATTTGGAGGATATAATCCTTCATAACCTTTAACAAGACCTCAAACTGCAATCCATCAGAATTACTCCCTGAATACGATTATTCCTTCTGCTTCTGCTGAACATTTATATAACAATGAGACGTTACTAACTCTGGAGGGAGTTGGCTGGGCTGTAACATATTTTAGAAGGAACAATTATTTCTCTGAGAGACGAAGTATAAATTGGATAGTCTATCCGAGGACCTCAACCTCAGAGATTCCTCTAGAAGTGGAATGATCCAGAAATGCCACTCTGGGGGCTTTTTTTCAAAGAGTCCACATGGATGCTGAAGTCATAAAAATGATTGGAATGTTCCTTTTGTGAAAGATACATACTACACACGGGACTTCTCTGAATGTCCCTACTTGTCATCTCACAAGATCCACATGCCTTTCTTCATGGGCATGTTGTGATTAAATCCCATCTAGTGCATCTGACCTGATTACATAGCCCTTAGCAAGCTGATGTGACCTTGAACTCCAGAGGGGACAGGTGACCTTGGGGCTTTCCTTGTGCAACAGTGCCACTTGCGTGGACTCTGATCACTGGTTTTATCTCACACGTCTGTCTCTGCTCTTGCTCTGATTATGGTGCTAGTGGGAGAGCTGCGTTAATCTATGTTCCTCCTTGCCCAGCAAAGACTCCATGGCATGCTCTGTGACCACGCCTGGGATTTAAAACCTTGCTGATGTTTAGAAGAAAGAGCAACACTTCTAAGGTGCTACTTCAAAAGTGATGATCTCTTTTCTCAGCATGTCCTTGATTTCCAAAAGGACTTTTTAGCCATTGGACTTGTCGCTGTTCCCTCCCTGCATGTCTCCGGCAGGGGCTCAGGACACAGATTGCTCAGATCTCTTCTCTCTTCATCATGAGTTTGGGGAGCTCTTCCTGTGAGCAGGGTAATAAGTAAGCATCCCCCAGAGAACTTCAGCCTAGATAGGAAGCCTCGCTGTGCGCATGTACTGAAAAGTCCCTACAGAAATGCTTAGGTCCAGGGAGGGAGCTGAACTACACCCACAATTTGGTTTGAATATTGATGCTAATGCAGCAAGAGGCTATGGGAAGTTTTATTATTCACCTAATGAGGCTTTCTGAAGAGAGCAAGGGGATCCTAAGCAGGTCCCTGAGTGATTTGAAAGAGCCAGAAGCGCAGCCAGCCTGGCGTTCTGAGGGCCCTGGGGAGCAGGGCTGCAGGGACAGTTCCCGCGGGGGGCCTGCAGGTTGGCATGTGCGAAGGAGGGCGTGTCTGGCTCTCTCACCCTCTTGCCCAGACCTGGAGCAAGAGGAAAAGGGAGGGAGGAACCTGCATTGTCAACAAACACCGAAAACAAACAGGCCTCTTTACCACACCTGCCTGAATAAACGCACAGCCCGGGTTTGAACAGGTCCACTTAAGCCCCTGTGCCTCCAGCAGAGTCCCTGAAGACAGACAGCACGTGAGGTCCCGGTGAGGACATGGGTTGCCATGATAACCCCAGGCTTCTAATTCCTGTTCCTTTGCAATTACGTGGAGGCAGAATTCAATCCACATCAGGATGGAGAAGGCAAGACAAACAAAAATGTCCCCCTTACATAAGAAGTGTGCATTGTGGCTGGCTATTCCAAAAGTTTGATAATTCAAGGGAAGAGAGCAATAGGTTGCTATTACTGTTGGTAGGAATTTGCAAGACCTTTTAGCAGACAGAAATGCCTACAAAAATTGGAGCTTTAAATATCAAGTCTTTTTTTTTCCTTTCTGTATTATATAAACTAAATCATTTGTCTTCCTGTCTCCCTCGATTACATGAGATTAGATACAAGTAGTTTAGTTTGCATACATACACATAAGTTCATGCAGTTTGCTAATCTTGTGTTTCTCCTTGAAGGTAAATCAGGAAATGTCTCACAGGCTTGTCTTAGACTCAGGAGACTCAGAAATGCTGATCTTCCCCTGAAAAATGAAACTGAAGATCACAAAAGATCTCTTTTAATTAACCTTTTTAATATTTGTATAAAACACAAAAGGTGGATATAGAAAGTGTTCAAATTTTCCTCTAACCATATTTTCCCAAATTAAAGTACATTTTTAGGGCCAGGCATGGTGGTGCATGCCTGCAATCTCAGCTGCTGGCAAAGCTGAGGCAGGAGGAGTGCAAGTTCAAGGCCAGCCTTAGCAAGTTAGCCAGACCCTGTCTCAGAATAAAAAATAAAAAGGACTGGAGATGTAACTCAGTGGTAAAGCACCCCTGTGTTCAATTCCCAGTACCAAAACCAAACAAACAAAAAACCAAAACCTCAGAACAAAACCCAGAACCATTTCTGTTTGTTCCATTAAGTTGTAGATTGGCATGATTATTTTGCTCAGATACACTTTCATATCTCACATCCCCTAATGAATTTGAGACTGAGAGGCACATTACTCTTGCTACAGTGTCATTTGGCACCAGGGTTGGGCTTATTCATAAACACTGATGACAGTATGGAGGCCGAGAACTTGCCACTAGCCTCAGATGAGTGGCCCTGCTCTGGGATGCATCCCTTCCCCTCTAACTCCTGAGCAGATTCCTCTGAGGAGGCAAGTCTCACAGATGCACCTGCTGGAGCTTCATCCTTTTAAATTATTAATAGGTTGGATAAATGGAATATAAACTTTATTAAGGCTCCTTCTGCCCTCAGATACCAGCACATATGTTTTGGAAACAGCTTGTCAGTCTTTAATGGAATACAGTTAGTATTTTTGCATAATTCAGGAGCTTCCTAGGGCTATCCAACACCAGAAAACATTCAAGAATAAGATGTAAGATGAGCTTTCCTGACCCAAATTTGTTAAAAATATTAGGAGGTGCCTTTATAGAAAAAAAGTTAGTTACAAACAACAGTTTTACCTATATTAAATATAAAGGTCAAACATATTACCTTGAGCGTGGCGCGGTGGTGCACGCCTGTCATCCCAGCACTTTGGGAGGCTGAGTCAGGAGAATCCCAAGTTCAAAGCCAGCCTCCGCAACAGTGAGGTGCTAAGCAACTCAGTGAGACCCTATCTGTACATAAAACACAAAACAGGGCTGGGGATGTGGCTCAGAGGTCGAGTGCTCTTGAGTTCAATCCCCCATATCAAAAAAAAAAATTACCTTGAATATAAAATACCATATATCTATAATGATCTTTTTTATCTTTCATTAAATCCTTTATTTTATATTTCATTATCTTTAGGAATCAATGCATATTTATAATTAAACATTGAATTCATTCTTTCCCTGAAAAAAGAGAAATTGATATTAAAACATAAACCCTGATATATCCTTTAACACAAATTAGTGAAGACTGAAAAAACTAGTTGCATAATTTTGTATAAATATGTGAGTGGCTTTGAATAATTAGGATCAAATTTACATAAAATAAAATCAATCTGCTATACATTTACCAGAGGTTCTTTTGAAATGGGGTCTCACTATCACCCAGGCTGGCCTTGAACTTGAGATCCTCCCTCAGCCCCCCAAGTAGCTGGTATTCCAGCATGCATCACCACGCCCAGCTAAGTTAACCAGATTTAAAATTGATTAAATCCAATGACATTTGTCTTGAGAATCCCAAGTTGTCTTAAGACACCATAGATTCAGAAAGACCTTGTTTAAATTCTCCTTAGTTATTAATGGTATATTTGGTGAGGCATGTGTTCTCTATGTGCCTCAATTTCCTCATTTCCCAAGTGGAGATTTTAAAAATTGCCATCCTGATTATGTGAAAATTTACCTAAATTAAATAATTTCCAGAAATAAGCAGAGCACAGCACCCAGTTGATGGCTGTACCTACCAAAAAGTAATTATCACTGTAGCACTAACACAGCAACTATCATAACAGTACTATTGTATTTTTCACTTGATACTAAAACTTTAGAATATTTACTCTGCACCTCTGCAAGTACACATCCTTCTAAAGAAATAAATCATCTTGGCAGCAAGATGACTTTTAAATCTGTTCGAGTTGTGCACATCTTAACTGTATCCTTTATGCTCACAGTATTCTCTGTCTTGCTCTTTAATACTCAGGTGCATGTGATATAAAGAAGCTGGAAAGAGGAGGAGGGAAAAAAAATATCTACTATTTCTGTTCTGAGAAAGTTTTGACTGGAGGGAATGTATTATTTATGAAGAATTTATGCTATGTATAAGTCATGAAGCTTTTATCCTAAGTTGTATGCCAAATAAAGCTGGGTTTGAGAAACTTTCCCTCTCACAAAAACCCCCTGTGAATGTTTCACTTGCAAATGGGATTGAGATCATTCTTCAGCTCCACTGGATTTTGGACCAATTTTAAGAATCTCACATGGAAGGATAGTAATCTGCTATATCTTCAGGGCTAAAAGATACGACCGCTCTTGCCCCGTTAAGATGCATCAGAAATGGAGGTGATATCAGTGATGGACACTTCTTAGCACTGTCTTCAGCTTTCCATCAAGGTATGTCAAGGGATAATTTAGAAACTGGCTGAAGATAATCTAGAATTAGCTCCTCCTGCTTCTATTCTTATCCAGACCAGACCAGACTCCCACAGAGACAGGAGGGGGATCTGCCCTACTTCCTATCTATGCCCCAGGAGGTAACCGGGATGGCCTCTGGAGCTGCACAAGTACTTCCTGGTGTCACTGAAGAAGGGATCAGAGTGAGGAAAGTGAGCATTACCATCCCTTCCGACTCTGGAGATCTGGAACCTGGCTGCTCTCACCCCACCAACCTGTGTCAAAGCTAGAATGGAGAGGCCTGTGAGGAGAGGAAGAACCAGTGGCTTCTAGAAATGCTCAACGTGCCCAGGAAAGCAGGGCTGAGGAAGGGCACAGAGCTGGACGGAAGAGGGCAGGGCTCATGAGCCTGGCGGTGAGCAGCCGGGAACAGAGCCGCCCTTGCCAGGTGTTGGTGGGGAGGTGGCAGCGGGGACTGGAGGGAAGGCCCTTGGATTGAACCAGCTTTTCTGGGGTGACTAGAATCAGTGGGTTTTGTGGGCATTTTGGGTTAGTTGGTTTGCAAAATGGGAGCTTTACATAGACAGACAATTCTGTTGTAGGAAAAGCCAGAGGTACCCCCGGTACCCCTCCTCTACCAGGAAGACCGAGGCCGGGCTCAGGGAGGCTGAGCTTCCTAAACAGGCCTTTCGTCCTAGGGCCCAGGATCTAGGACGATGGATCTTCCACCCTAGAAATAATAATTTTTCAGAAGTGAGGCTCTCAATGATTTAACTCCTTCTGTTGCTCTATGAATTATTGCATCTCCCACAAGTTACATGTGCTGATTAATAATTAATAAACATTCACAGTTTTAAACCAAGGAACATACAGCTAAGTGTCAGTTCCTCTAACTACCTTGAGTTGATTTCATCCTTCCAGGGCCAGTGAAACTTGGTATTGGCATTATCACGGTTAGTCTTACGGCATTATCACGGTTAGTCTCACATTATCAGGTGAGTTCCCCATGGGAAATTACAGAATTAAAATCCCAGCCACAAAACACTGGTGTTGGTCTCCAGTCTGCAAGTGAGGGAGCCTGCAGGGCACATGGGTACTGAGTGACTCATTCAAGGTCATATAGCTAGGAGATGGTGTGAAAGAGGAGAGGAAGAGAGGGCAGAAAAGAACTCAGAGCTATGTTTAAAACTTCAGTGAGCTGCCTCACTTATCCAAACACAAATAAAATACAAGGCAGGAACATTTAATTACGTAACACCCGGCCCCTACACCATAGCTCTCTGGAAACATTTCTCTTGTGCAAAAAGTTGGTTTTCCTTGAGAGATTGATATGTGTACCTTTGACGTGACTAATTTAACTCAACTTTCTGCTCTGGTCGCTTGGAAAATCAATGTGAGATGTATCTGTGAAGTTAATGAAATTTGATTATTTTCTCTAAGTCTTGTTTTTCCTATTTTATGTCATCCAACTTTCAAAGTCCTATGACCTCAATGAAATAAATAAAACGACGGAGAGACAGGCAACCGACTTTAATACACCTCTAATTCACCCGCTCACAGTGAAGGTGACCTCCCAACCTGAAAGCTAAGAATATGATTCTTACTTTATCCGTCACCCAATATATTTTTGTTGTTGCTGTTATGTTTTTCTGGGGCATCATAATTGTATATCACAGTGGGACTCATTCTGCATGCTTGCTTACCCGTCACTCTTCCCTTTCCCTCCGCCCTTCCCTCCCCCGATTCCCTTGCTTTGCTTGGCTGACCTCCTCTCTACTAGTATTATTTTAATTACTGCATTCTAATTATGTTTAAAGATGGGATTCATCAGGATATATTTGCACATGGACATAACATAATTTCGACCAGTGCATTTCCTTCTTGGTCCCTCTTCTCCACGAGGGAAGTGGGAGGCAGGATTCCTGAGCGGGAACACTTTGCAACTGGAATTCTGGCTTCTAGGCTCAAATTGACAAAATCTTCAATAACCCTGACTTTCTCAGCTTGAGCACTGTGTTGGGTGCGAAAGAGTCCTCACGTTCTGCTCCCTGAGTCCACCTCCCTCTCTGTGTCCCTTAAACCTGACTTGGATAACAGGGGAGCCTCATGAAAATGTGTGGAAAGGACACAAACCACAGAGCAGAGCACACGGGACAGTCGGCTGGGTGGATGCCAGTGTTGGCAGGTTCTCTTTCCTAAGGGGTAAAGCAGATCCTGTATGAATGTCAGGCATTGCTCAGCTGCTGATATAAACAATTGATCAGTTCACATGGTTTCTTAATAAAAATCTGAGTGTCTCTACTTAACGCAGAATCTCCTGCATGGTTCTTCATGACTTACGAAGCACAGGAGCTATTACTATTGGCCTACTTCTAAGCACTTATTATGCACCACATGCTGTACATGAATTGACATGTATTTCTCCCATGCATCCTTAGTACCCTGCTCATTCTTTGTGCTGTCGCTTGACTCCATAATTATGCCTCTTTAAGGAAGTTAGACAGCTCTATTTCTTTGATACTTGATAAATACTAAATATATTTTTTTCTGGGATAAACACATAGAAATTCCTCAAGCCAAAAAAGAAAAAGAAAATCATCATTCTGAGAAGAGATTCAGAGAGAGCAATCGATAGTGAATATACGTTTTGGGGACCAAAACAAAGAATAAATGCTGGTATCTAGAACACAAATGCAGAACCGATTAAATCTCATAGATCCAAGGATAATGCTGAAGCCCTATCCGTTTCCCAGGCTAAAACAATGCATTTCTGAAGAAAATCATCAGAAAACAGAATTCCTCAGAATGATTTTCCACACTTCAGAAGAATTAAGGATTTGCATGGTACCCTGCTCACCTTCTGGGCAAAGACTCACCCACCCCAGGACTTCCCAGAGACATCAGCCTCAACACTGACCCCTGCTGGAGAACCACACTGCCCACCATGCCTGTCAGGCTTCAGAAAACAGGTGCACGAAAACAAAATGATAGACTACTATAAACCACCTCCACAGTCAAACAAAGATGTGCACTTGGACAATATCAGGTGGGGCTTTTGTTGGTTTGTTTTGTTTTTACTGAGAATATTATTTTGGCAAACAAAATTTTGGACATACTCATGGCCACAGATATATGACTCCAAATTCCTTATTCCTAATTTATTTTTTGAATAAGTCACTCTTAGCATGGCCCAGATGAATGCATTTGATATTTTTACAGCAAAACATAATATGTATGTGTGCACATGAGGGATTCAATTAATCTCCTCGTGCTTCATAAATAGTGTGGCACGTGCTCTCTGGAACAGAGAATCCTAAGTCATCGCGAGGCCTGATTTTCATGGATCTGGAGAACAGTTTGACAAATGGCTGGCTGCTGTGGTTTGTGCCATGCTGGCCCTTTTAAGGTTCCTTTCTGCTGTGGCTTGTGCTGCTAATTAGGTATTGGGGGAATATTCAAAGTGAAGAATACATTTCCTCCACTTGTTTGTATCTAAATCTTAAGTACAATCTGACGCAAAACATTTCTATATTTGCTTTTCATTTATACAACTTTTCAGTAAGAGAAAAATTCTGTGGAAAAAAAATTTTCCCTCTTTTTCAGGATGGAAAAAAAAAAAAGAACCCACCATGTAATTTAAAATGTTTTCTGTATAAAATCTTAAAAATAAAAAATAAAAATAAAAAATAACTCCCAGCTCCCAGCTGGCATGAATCTTCCACGTTAAGAAATGTTCCCTTTTTTTTAAAATTCGCTTATCTTATCCTAAGTTTTCCTTTTTGTATTCAGTTTCTCATTCTCTCTCCATCGGTGGTGCTGCTTTCCATTAGCTCCCACAGAACCTCTAAGCCACCCTGTGTCCGCTTTCTTTCCAGCTCCACATCCAGTTACAAGTCCCCTCAGTACTGGCCAAACCTCCCCAGTCTCTTCCCAGTGCCACAGTGGCCACGGATGTGCGCATCTCAGGTCTACGGTGCAGGCAGGGGACCCCGCAGCCAGGCCTAACGCTTTCTCTCCAGATGTGCCACCATGAACCAAAGGTCATGTTCCCTGTGGGCTGCTCCCATTAATGCAGATCATGACAAGATGCCCACCTCTTCAATGGCCATTTTGGCTTAGAGACCCTCTTAGTCTGGCTGACACGTCCCTGGAGTGGCTGCAATCTGGAAGGCTCCCCGTCTTCTCCCCGGCCCCCTCCCTCGCAGGTGCAACAGCTGGAGGACCCCTTGACAACTCTTCATGCTTCCTCGGGCTCCTTTCCCCCCCAGGTCTCTTGAACTCTCAGTCCATCTTGGTGTCTGTTTCCTGGAAAGCCCAAGGGACGCGGTTTCCCCCCAGCACCCTCGCTCATCTCCTCGCGTCTCCCAACCACTAGCTGATGCTCCTGCCTGCACTCTTGCCTTCCCTGCCCTCTGCCAGTGGCGACCAAGACGACCCATCAGGGGCTGGGCTGGGGCTCCGTGGCAGAGCGCTTGCCCAGCATGAGGCAGTGGGTTCCATCTCCAGCACCACATAAAAAAACTAAGCAGACAAGATAAAGGTATTGTGTCCATCTACAACTAAGAATATATATATATATATTTTTAAATGACCCATCTGTCCACAGCTGTGCTCTGAGAGTGAAAGCTCTGTATCAAGGCTCAAGATGGTTCCACAATCCCACTCGGATCTCTCCCTTCAGCTTCTCATTGTGCCTGTCAGCCTCACACTGTATGTGACAACCATGTCACATCTGTTGAGACTTTCTACGCATGCCGTGTACTTGTGTCCTCGGCACCTTACCTCAGGTCCGAGGTTTGGGTTTTAGGCAATTGTAGAAGGAACACAGAGATCCTTTGCAATATATTTATGAGCACGATAATGCTTTCGGAAAGTTGCATGAAAACAGAACTCCAGGGGGAAACCAGTGAGGTTGGGGGAGCTTTTGTCCTGTAACCGCAGACCCAACGGGCACCTCAGTTCCTCTGGGGAATCAATGACCTTTCTGTCTTCTTTCTCATAACCTCTGCACAGTCTTGGAGTGCAGCCATCAGTCGATTGTATTTTAGCTCTTTGTGGACAGGTCTGTCTTAAGCCCTCTTCTTTGGGTTCTTGAGCCCTGAGACTTACGTGGATTCATGGTGTTGTCTTCATCCATCACAGACTGTGACGAAGATGAGCATGCTGTAAATGTTTACAGAAAGAACAGAAAAAAGACTGAAAGAAGGGTTGAAGGCCGGGATAAATGGAGAGGATGGAAGGAAGGTAAACAATTACAAATTTCAGTCTCTTAAAGTCTTTAAATCTCCTGAATTATAGCTTTTAAAACCCCCATTCTGTTCTGGGGTTGCTCATTGAGAGAACAACTGGGAAAATTGTAGGGGGGTGGACTGGTTTCCTAGGCCCTTTTAAATCATATCAAATGAAGCAATTGCTCAAAACAGCTTTTCCTAGTAAGGGTCCTGCCTGGAGCAGAAAGGGCCTAAAATAGTGATCACAGCTCCGAGCCTTGTGAGATACCTAAAGGGGAGAGGGAAGAAAGAAACTAATTCAACAAAATAAATGCATTAACTAGCATTCAGGCTGGGTATATATTCTGCACTGCAATTGTGTATGTGTCCACTGCAATTGTTATCATTTGTTTCCAAGTAAATGGCTGTGTTCCTTTATGCTCTGCTGTCAATGCTAATTAACACAGGCTAGATACGTCTGGGAAAGAAGTGCATAAATAAAGATAGTGCAACAGATGGCCAGGGAAGGCATTTGCACGCAAGGCAACAGACTTTCAAGTTCAGGCTTAGAAATATTTTGAAGGATGTAAAAAGATTATAGAGGTACATTCTCTCTTTTGCCACAGATTCTTTATAAGAAAGCGCTCGTGTTTTTTTAACACATTCCAGAATATTCCTTCTATGTCTCCTCTCCATAGCCAATGAGTTAGGTAATTACATTTTTCTATGGAAGAAGAGAGGGAAGTTTTAATTAAACACATTCTACATCACTCTGGTAGTACAGGTGAGGGGATTCAGAGTGGGGTGTGGGCTGGGAAATACCAGCTCATTTCTCCAGAAGGTGGAAGGTACCGTGAGTCCATCCACAGGTCTAGACACTCCTCGCAGCACTGTTTAAACAGCTTGGAAAGCAGAGTTCAGGGGAATGTTCCCAGTCTGCATTTTTAATCAAGGTTGCCTGACATTTAATTAAAATTCAAGTAAACAACAAATCAACCAATGCCTCTTAAATACAAAGCATGGTGCCAGGAACTGGGTCCCTCCTAGATGAGCAGGACTGGCAAGAAACTTGGCTTGGGAGGGATTCCAAATCCTAAAAGGACACACTGGCAAGGTCCACAGGACAAGTGGGCACTGAAACAAAGGTCAAGGAGGCACATGCTCTAGCAGGGCATCATGGGAGCCGCCCTGCGGCTCAGGAGGGCGGAGGCTTCTGGGAGTGTGGGGCTCAGTCTGGCAGGAGGCTGAGTCAGCACCCGTAGCAAAGATGGCAGCCAGGAGCAAGGCCAGGCCCCATCACTTCACCCAGGTCACTGCTCCGAGGTCCACTCTTGGACAGTATCTTCCTCGTGTCCCTGCTTAATACACTTACCCTGCTGGCAAAGCTCCCTAGGTCTGATGCACCCAGTTGTCTTTTCTGGCCAAAATCATTACGAATAAAAACTAATTCTGATGACTCAGGGTGCCTTTGGAGGGTAGGGAGGGTGGGGTGATAACCACCCAAATAAATAGATGAATTAATGTCAAATAGGAATCTGCACTCTAAAGAAAACGTAAATGAGATGATGTCTCACATGGAAACTGGTTATGACTTCAGAGAATTAAGACTGAAAATTAAGATTAAGAAGGGTGTTGTTAATATCCTTTAGCTGTTGTTCCCTAAAACAACATATACAGTTTACTGATTTGACAAGATGTTTTATATAATTTTTCAACTACCATTGATAGGTAAAGTACCAGTTTTATTAGATATTTTAACATTCTGAATTTGATAAACTCACTTAAGCAGAAAAATGTTCTAAGAAATAATATAAATAAATTTCAAGAAAAAAATGAAAAATAAGATGTGAAAGAACTAAACTATAAAGCAGAGTTTACTTAAAAAATTGAAAAAATCAGAAATTTTTGAAAACTCAGAAAATCCTATAATCTTACTACTAAAATTACTTTCTCATGTCATTAAGTCATTTTTGAAAATAAAAAAGGTGCTTTTCAAATACATAACACTGTGAAATTGTTGTTTTCTAATTATTGAAACATAGGCTATTCCTGGTTTTGGCTATTATAAAAAATTGTTAACTCAGGAGAAAGAAGACCAGTTAGACAGGAGCAAGCAGCTCTGGTGTGCTATTACGTAGAGAGACAGACGAGGATGAGGACAGCAGGAACCTTGGCTGCAGCAAGGTTCAGAGGGCAAAGCTTTTGCTGTAATCAACTAATTCAGGGAGTTTCAGAACTTTATTCCCAGCGTGTAAGGGGAAGGGCTCAGATGTTCACAGTTAGCAGAAGTTTACACGAAAAAGCAGCTTTTCCTTTCACTGTTTTGGGCAAGTTAACCCTTCAAGGACAGCACCTGACAAGGGGAGAGCTGCTTCTCCCCTGTCTTTCCTCCCCTGCCAGCTGTTACCATGGAACCCAACTAGTAACATCTTCTCTTCTCTTGGAAATGTACACATCTCTGTGAAGCTCCAAAAAGGATCTGTCTTTCTTAACACACTTTGCATTGGCAAACACACTTCCTGCTTAAAAAAATAAAGAACTCTTGCAAACTATTATATATATTGTTACTATACTAGATAGTCCGTCCATAAATGTCTGTGAAAAACCAGTAAAGGGGCGTTCAGCACCTGGAGAGCTGATCCCTTCCAGGCCGGTGGTCAAGTAAGGTAGAGCATCAGGAAGTAGGAAACTTAACCACATTGGACTCTTCTGTGGAGACTCTTTGCTGATAGTCCTAGGATAGATCATGGTGCAGATTTCTCGACAAGCTTAATAAAGATCTTCTGTGGAGGAGGGGTGCCACCACAATTAATTGCACAGTAGGGTGACTACAGGTAACAATAATGTCCTGGGTATTTCAAAAGACTAGAAGCCTTTGAAGGTTTCACCATAAAGGAATGACAAATGTTTCAAGATAGGTGCCTTTAACCTGTTAAACTTGACAGAACTTATCCTTGTCCAAACATCATACGGGACCCTATGGAGGGCACAATTTCAGGTTTGCATGCATCACTTAAAAAGCAAATTTGATTTCAAAATTGCTACAGTGAATATTCATACGAATCTTTTCAACACTTGGGTTACTTTTTAATGGTGCAAGGAGTTAGGTAATGAGAGGGTAGTCCTAGCATTGTATCCAAGAGGAGGGCCCTTTTCACTTGATCTTGTTCTCAGTTACTTTGCAGGACAGTTAGAGAGACTGGGTCTGGTGTGGGAGGTGGGAGAACCTGGGTCAGTGTGTGGCTAGGGGAGATCACACGTTCACATGCGTGTTTGTCACTATATCACAAGTCTCTGGTCATTCATCTTCATGTCTCAGAGCCTAGCTCCATGGCTGGCAGAAGGCAGACCTTAGTCTGTTGAGCTCAATCGGTGCCGATTTAAACATCCAGAGTAGCATAGGGGAATATAGTAATGCAGCTCAAATGTGGTAAGAAACTTTATTCTGATAAACACCATATTTAGAAGACAGTATACCATGGCACCATTTTCATGACAATTAATGCCTCTATTCTATTATTTATTTTTATTTTTATTTTTGTACCGGGGATTGAACTCAGGGGCACTCGACCACTGAGCCACATCCCCAGCCCTATTTTGTGTTTTATGTAGAGACAGGGTCTCACTGAGTTGCTTAGCGCCTCGCCGTTGCTGAGGCTGGCTTTGAACTCACGATCCTCCTGTCTCAGCCTCCCTAAGTGCTGGGAATACAGGTGTGCGCCACCACGCCCGGCTCTATTCTATTATTTGATCCTGAGTACAGTTTAAAAATGGAAAAGGGATTCAAATAGTCAAGCTTAAGATATCTCTAAATGGTTACTTTCAATTTGACATGGGTTACATCAAGTTGGGACAGGAACTAAATGTACAAAACAAAAAAGTTTCAGAATGAGTAAAGCAATACTTGATTCTAGTTTTAAACACTCACCAAATGGGAAGCAACCATCAGGACCTGCTGTGATGTGGTGGTAAATTACAGGAAAAGAGCTTCACCTACTGAACAGGGAACACAGAATTACAGACAGCACCGAGAGAGGTGGTGTGGAGCGGCTGCTCTGAAGGGGATATGTGACCCGGGACCTGGGTGAAAGGTTAATGATAAAGTGAGGAGATGGGCACAATGGAGAAGATAGTCATTGCAGGCAGCATTATTAATGGCTTGCTGTGAGCCGGGCACCTTTTTTGGCACTTTTCTCCAGTCATTAGATCAATGTGAGGGGAGGAAATAAGTCTGGATAATTTTTAAATATCCTCAAAATAATTCCCACCTGCCACAGTCTGGAGCCCACTTCCACAGCCCTGTGGGGTTGTTGTTCATGTTCCTATTTTATTAGTGTCACAGAGCCACAGAGAGCTGAGGTCCCTGCCCAGATCAGATTGCTGAAGAGGGGTGGTATGAGTCCCAGTGCCCTTTCTGACGGCAGAGCCCTCGGCCCTCACCACCGCAGTGTCCCCCAGAAGCCTTCGTCAGCCTTGCTTTTTGTGAGCTTACTCTTCAGGGGACACCTTTAAAAATCATGGCTTTAGGAAGTTACTCCCGAGTGGACGCAGGGCTGAGCATTTGCGGCCTGGGCCTCTCTTCCCACGCACAAGGCTGTGGCCATCACCCTTCTCTCTGCCTCTGTTGCTCAGCTGTCCACACGCTACCTCACTTTTATCTTCAGAGCCCACACGAGCCCATGTCTGGGGACTGGCGAAAGGTGGGGACCCAGTAAAGCAACGCAGAGCGAACACGAGGCCCTTCCTATCTGCAAAGCCCCTTGGCTGTATCGAGATCCTGGCGACTAGATGGGCATTATGGAGACTGCTGAAGTTCAAGTTCAGCGGTGGATTCCTTTCCACTTCTCTTCGCGTCCTCCCCCAAGCCTGAAGTCACGGGCCATTACACGGCTTGAGGGCTGGGTTTCCTGTTGGGCTTTGCCACTCTCTCTGTGTGACTGTAGCCAAAGGGCTCATCATCTCCAGGGGAGGGATCTGTGTGCCATTCCGAATGGACACTGGAGATCCACCTGCTGACCCTTTGGTTCTGTCACCTTATTGCAGATGCAGCCACTGCCCTAGTTCCCACTCCAGAGCCTCATGACTGCTGGCTCCCAAGTCCATTAGGATGCAGGCCTTCTCCTGACAGCGGCTCCTCCCGGCATGGGCCGCCCTGCTCATGGCTATCCTGATCCAAGCAATCTGCCTTTCACAGGAATTCGGGGTACAGCTGATCATTAAATCCCTCCTGGCTCCTGCACGCGGATTACCACAGAGCCTTACTCAGCGTGGCCCTGGAGCTGGAGCAGCCACACACACCTGGGCCCCCTGGCTTGGTTGGGAAGTTTCACTCGCCAGGAGAAGTCCTCGGGACCACTGCCCAGGAGTGGCTGCACCGCTTCCCCTCACACGAAGTTGAGCTGGTTGTAGGTCACACAGAAGCCACCCACAGCTGCAGTTTGACCCCACTTCTGAGCTCTTCTAGGGCCCCAGGTCTAACCTTTTACATTCCAGGTGCCGGCCACGAGGCCAGCGTGGCCCTTTACATTTATATAACAACCTGGTGGCTCCTGACCACCATGAACCACACTTCAGGTTTATTCCTGATAAAAAGGAAATGCAAGGTTTTGTCATGATGAAACCCAACTAAGAGGAACAACAGCGACCAAGCATCCTCAGTATAGTTAAGTCATTTCAGAAGGACTCGAATGGGGCACCACTGATACCAGATTTTTATCTTTCTGGGTTGTTCTAACCCACCACTGCTACTTTTTCCCAAAATGACAAGGAAGTCTGTATTTCTCCCCACTTCTCGATATTTACTTAGTGAACAAAAATACATGAACGAAGAACGAGCTTCTGCTGGAACAAAACAAAAAAAACAAAAAAAGGAGGAGGCGCCCTGGAGCCCTGGAGTCCTGCCCAGTGAGGTGAAGTCAGCTTCCTCAGAAGAGGAGCCAACAGGGCCCCCTCAGGTGCCCAGGGAGATGGGGCAGGCTGCGTGAGGACTGTGGTGTCCAGGGCGGTGCAGGCGGTACCAAGGAGGTGGGCAGCAGGACACGGGGCTCAGAGCACAGGGCCTGCGACACTGGACACCACCCGGCGAGGCAGGAGGGAGCCGGTGCACGGCAGGTCCAGTTCCCACCACCCCAGCGCCGCTGCTGCCCAGGCCCCTCCAGGATGGCGAGGGCTGGCCATGGGAAGAGGGGCGAGGCTGGGCCACTGAGCAGACGGCACAGGAGCCACCTTGGTCATTTTGATGTGCCATTTCAGTGTTGCTCTGACAGATCGAGGGGGCTCAGGCCAGTCCTTTCATTCTTGAATCACATTTGACATCTGGGTTCCCCTTCATGTCGACACAAAGGATTTTAGTCACTTAAAATGGGCATGTCCTAGGCCTTTGAATGCTTCCAGATTCTTGACCACTATCACGTTGTATTCTCCTGTATTTTTCCCAGGACGTGTAACGGACGGCCTCAAATAGTACAGTGACCCCCCCGACTCTTCAGACTGGAGCTACAACCAACAGAAAAAGCCCCAAGTCTTGTCACGTCCTGCAGGCTGACATGTGACTGTTAGCTGTACGGAAGCAGCTTCTATTCAAAGGCGTGCCTCAGCTCGTGGGCCGCTACGTCACTGACACGCAGCGTCATTCCCAAGAGATTACCTAGGGCCCCTGAAGTAGTGTGAATGCCAACATTCTGTCCCCTGACATGGGAGCAGCCGCAGTCCCGTCCTGCTCGCTGAGGACCCCTAGTGGGCGCTGCAATAACAACTCCTTCTGCACAGTAGAGTCCTTGGCAGGGAAAAAAACCCTCCTGCACCATTCTTCAGATGCCTGCATCTGTTGTTGTGATTAATAAGATGCAGTTGCATTTAGAGTACTGCAAATGCTACAATGTCTAATATTTTGTTCAATTAGAAGACACCTAAAATACTACCATTAACTGAAGAGAGCTGGTGTCTTTATTTTACTCAGCTGTGAGCTCTGCTTGAGAGACCCATCTCCAGGGAAGCCATTCTCTTTTTGATAAATGAAATCTGGAATAGTTGGACCCGATGAGAACAATGCAGTCACAGAACCGAGATAATCTATAAATTGTATCTATTATAAATACTGTCCTTCTTACGCTTATAGTAAAGTTTAGGGAAAAGGCATCAACTTTCAAAGGAGAATGTACAGTCTTTGACTAGATACCAAGTGACAAAATCAAAAGAAAGTAGTGTTAAAAGATCAAATGCATGTATTTCTTCATATTGGAACTTTGGTCTCTCCTGGCTAGCTGTAGAAATTACAACATGCAAAATGGGTATGGGGTACCAGGTTTAACCTCAACCATATTTTCATTTTATTGCTTAATGAATTCTATCACACAGAGACACACCCCCAAGGCTCAGCAATTATGGCCAGGCTCAGCATAAACTCAATGCCCTGCATCAAGCATCATTATCTACATCATTGTGCAAACTTTCTTAGATTGCCTGATGTCCAGTGTCAGTCTGTGGACAGTGGTGATTTGAATAATGGTCCCTCTGACTGCCTTGAGGCCATGTTGTGCTGGGAACCTCCTGTGCAGAGGTGCAGGTCAAGATGGCCCAGTTGCCAGGGTGAGGCCAGGCTGAGGAGGCTCTGTGCAAAGCTGCAGAGCTGTAGCAGTAGGGACCCTGAGCTCAGGCACCAACTCCCAGGGACAGAGAATTCTGAGCTCAACAAGATGACGCCAATGTCTCACCAATCCTGTGTCCTTCAGATTGCCTGCTCTGCTGAAACCTTCCCACAAATAATCTTTGATGAAACCTATGTAATAAATGTGCTGTAGTAACTCTGGGTCACCACTCCTCCGTCAGAGGACAGTGTCCCACCCAGCCCCAGCTTTCTCTCTCTAGTGTTTGTCTTTTCTCAATCCTCCATTGCCCCTCACTGCGGCAGCCATGGGGCACCAGTCAGCTGGATCAGTCAGGCAAACAGCATTTTTTAAATAGACAGACAGTGATCTACAACTATTTATTTTTTCCTTACAATTTTCTTCTCCACCATTTCAGTCAGTACGTAAAGCATCAGTGCAGAAGAGGGCAAGATTATTTCAGAAAACATCTGGGCACAGGATGGCAACACATCCTGACTCAGATTCTCAGTATCAAGAGGAAATGTAATTGGCCAAATGTGCATTGTGTGCATGTATGAATAAACAACACCAGATCCACCATTACGTACAGTTATGTACGTAATGCACCAACAAAAATACGGGAAAAAATAAAATAAAGCTGTTTTCCTAAATCAGTTAAAAAAAAACATTATTAGTGAGAAAGAAGTAAATGCCTTCCTTGGAATCCACTAAAACCAGATAATGGCCGGGCACAGTGGCACACACCTGTAATCCCAGTGGCTCGAGAGGCTGAGGCAGGAGGACTGTAAGATCAAAGCCAGCCACAGCAACTTTAGGAGGCCCTCAGCAACTCAGTGAGACCCTGTCTCAAAATAACAAAATAATAAAAAAAGGCTGGTGATGTGGCTTAGTGGTCCATCCCTGGGTTCAATCCCCAATATCAAAAACATAAAGAAAAGGTAATAAATTTACACCCCACATACTGACAATAAAGAAGGGACACACATGAGTATATGAAATGCACAGAAATAATTTACCACTCAATCTCAGATACGCAAAGATACTTAAGAAAGAGAAGTTTTATTAGGGCAATTTCACTTTATTTTTCCATACAGCAAAGTCAACTACTGCAGTAATAATAAAATAAGCATAAAACAAATTGCAGCCCAAGACAAAATACGTAATTTTAAGCAACTACAAGCAGAAAGTAAGTTGTGATTACATAATAGTAAAACCAAGCACGTGTCCTTTCAGCAGACGAAAGTGGCCTTGCCGTAAGTGCAGCCTCACCCCCGCGTGGGGGCGGGGCTTCGACTCACCATCAAGCGCCCAGCATCACACCCGGCGTTTTTGAGTGCTGCCAACTGGAAAAGGGAAACTGAAATCTGAACTGTGTTTGACTTTTTCACCTGCTGAAAGAACAGGATCCTATAGCAATTAAAAACAACCACATAACCACTCGAGCTACGGTGTGCTGTTTGGTTTGCCTGTTCATGGTTTAGATTTTGTGAAAGTCGACACTCATTTTGAAGATTTCTTTTTGTGAACAATAAATCACTGAAATTGGCAGAAATTGATTTGAATAGTATATGTCCTTAGTATAGTTCCTTCTTTTTTTGTCTGTTGAAGTTTTAAACATGCAGTAGTTTTGAAAAATGTACGGAATATCTGATCCATGATTTCACCGTGATGGTCGAAGTACCTGCTGTTTTTGGTAATGATCTCCAGGCAGATCTGGCCCAATGGAGTTTTTGTCAGTCATGAGATCTTGGAAGGATGGCATATCTTCCCAGCGGAAAAGATCCTGGCAAACTACAAGCTGTCCACAGAAAGCAAAGCAACACGTGTGAAGGGGTGTGGAGTGCTAACTCTGAGCCACTTTTGCAAGCAATTCTGCTCAGTCTGTCATTTATCAGCCTTAACAAAACTCCTTGTAATTATAGACGTTTTTATTCAAAATAAGATCTTACTATTATACAGGTTTCTCTCTTTTGACTATATACAGAAGTGCAAAAAGTCAACCTTCTCTCTAGACATCCCAACATGCTCCATTGCAGCATAAACAACCCTCAAGAGTTTGCACACACGCTCTAATTCTCATTACGTAAACTTTGAGTATTTGGATTATCAACAAAAAGTCCCTTGTTCTATTTATTGATTATGCAGCTTATTTATAACAAGGCCTGATATTCAGGGATTTCAAAAATATTAAACAATACTTTAACATTTGAAATGGATACAGTAGAAAATAAATTTTATTCTAATATCTAGGATCTAGATCTTCTTATAATAACTAATTACAAACAAAATAAATCATCAAAATATTACTCAATTGTCTGCCTGGATTGTTGCGATAGCAACAACTTAACTTCTTACTTAGCAATGATTATATATTTATAAGATATCCATATAAAAGATCTTTGTTCTTTTAATGAAAACTAGACAAGAACTAACAATGACTGACATTCTTACACTGTAATATTAAATCAGTAAAATATAAATCATTTAGTTAACAATAATACGAATATTCATATGACACTACATGTAATTCAAAACTGAGTATGTTATGAAGGAAAAACTACTTTAATTTTTTTGTATTTTGAAAAATTCATTGGTAAAATCTAATAAAACAATAGTCTATAAACTGAAATGGTATTCAGTTGTTAATAGAAAATGAAAATCTAATAAATGTAGGAAATGAAAAACTACGTTTTAACAAGAAAAATAAGTAATATTCTATAATGTCACTAACTACAATAACATGTGAAGTCACCATTACTCTCTTAACACGATTGAAATTACATTGGTATGGGTTCCAACCCGTAATGTAATAATCTAAGGCTTTAATAGATGTACAGTACAATCAGTAAAATCAACACATCAGTCTTATATTAGAAAGCATCTCTCTCAAGCATAAAAACTTGCAGTAAACTTGGAAGTATGGAAAGTTCTACAACTGAACTTTCGCTTCTCCCATTCCATACTATAACTACCAGTGACCTGGCCCCTACTTCAGCAATTGCTAGAACTGCTGAACAGAGCAAAAATACCCTTTACTAGCTTTACTAGCTGCAACACCCAAACCACAAAAAAAGGAATTCCTTTGGATGAATCCATTCTTAAAAACTGAATGCACATCTATTTTTTTTTTTAATTTTGTAAAAGGCTTTCTAAGGCTATAAGCAGTTAATCTGAACAAAACAAAACAAATCACATATAAAATTCACCCATGTACTTAACCCACCCAATTACTAGGTTGATTAAACATTTCCCATTTTCATATTTTGGTTTATCATGCATCTGATGACAGTGCTCTTTTCTTCTTTGTTTAGAGTCACTATTTTGAATGTGACTGTGATGAAGCGTTTAAGCAAACGTGAAACCATTTTTTGCAAAGCATTTATAGTCTTTTTGACTTTTGACAGAGGCTATAAATAGAAGCAAAAGAATTTCCTCAAACATTTTTTTGTTATCGTGTCTCAGAAATGGCATATCCCTTTTGAATAAAATGTTATACAGTATAGTATGCATAAATATTACACTACAATGCATTAAAATAATTTTATATATATCTATTATATATATCTCCAGTATGTGTGAGTTATCTGTATTGAGTTTGTGTTGTGCTGTCTACTGTTACTGTAGTTAAGTCGGCCATTTCTGAGACAGCTTTGGTTTCCAAAAAAAAAAAAAAATGGTGCCCTTTGATTGATTAGTACTAGCAAATAAGCAACAAAACGTGGCTCTGAAAACAGTAACACTGAAGAAATAATACTCTAATTTGATGTACAGTCTATGGCACTTCATGAGAATCCTTAACAACATGGTACTTAAAGCCATGATGTGCTTTAAAATATACACAGTTGTGGTTTTGCTTGGCACATTCATCTCTGTCAGATCCCTCCCTCACCACGCCTTACAATCTATTACATTAAAAATATTACTCTTAAACAAAAATGACTGTGCATGCACGCTCTCATCTATAATGGCAATTTTAAATACAAGGTGCACCTTTGTTATTTGTAAACCTTGAAAGAAATAAACTTATTTTTAAAAAAATTATATCTTGGTCTACAGACGTACCAATACATAATAGAATCATGGTTACACCATAGTCTGTCTTTTCAAGATGGCATGAATATATAGGAAACTAATTATGTATGCATATTTTAATGCATAACTCTGTGCTAGAAAAGAAAGACAATGTTGTTCTTTTAGACAGGAATATCACCTCAGCACAAATATCAATTAAATGTACAAAGTGTATAGGCAGCAGTGTGCGGTGGGTCTCCGTGTGGTCTTTTCTTCTGGTAACATGCAATATGTGGATGTCTTGTGGCTGAGGGGTCTGTGTGTGGCGCTTGGCGGTATATACAATATGGCTAATGACCTCATCCTTTACTCTAACCAAGCACACTGTCTTTTCCTCTTTAGTATGATCTACAAGGAAAAAAGAGAAAATCTTTGTTAAAACAGATAATCACTGCAAGCAGTTTCCAACACATATTTAAATATGAAAATCTTAATTCTAGATTAAACACTTGGTTCACATGTGCATCATTAAATTTTCAAGTAAAACAAAAACTTCGCCAGTCCCAACAGATAATGCGTCCTTGGTCTCCATGTGAATGAAATGACATGAACAGTTCAAAAAACCGGAGACTTTATTCTAAAATTTCCCACTACTAAACTAGAAGTATGGAGGACAGATGCAGCGCTAAGAGGTGCAATGCAGCAAAGAGCTTCCTGGACACTGTCTTGTGGGGAGGAATTTAAATTTACTTCTTGTGTAAAGTTTAATAGGTTTCAAGAGCCGTTTGGGCTACAAAGTAAAATTTATTGAATAAGTTTTGTTAAAAGATTCACTTTATTTGAGTGCTCAGTTCACATGGTATCTGATAAAAAATGACTTTTTAGGTCATTCAAAGTTGTAGAGGATTTTTTTTCCCTCTAAAGCCAAGAAAAATGAAAAATCATTTCTTATGAATGAAGGAATAATTTCTGATGAATTAAGCTTTAATAGATATTATAATATACCTGAGAGTTAAAAGTGAGTTTTTGTGTGTGTGTGAATTTTATTCTGAACAGGGAAACTTGTTTTTTTCTTTTTTCTTTCTTTAAATTTCTTTCAGATAGGATCTTGC
Source organism: Geosciurus inauris (assembly GCA_004024805.1). NCBI lineage: Eukaryota > Metazoa > Chordata > Mammalia > Rodentia > Sciuridae > Geosciurus > Geosciurus inauris. The sequence continues at coordinate 17,070 of PVHX01005070.1, read as the reverse complement.
TATGTCACTCAGACTGGGCTTGAACCTGGGATCCTTCAGCCTCCGCCTGCTGCACAGCTGAGGTTACAGGTGTGTACCATTCATTAGGGAATCTTTGCACATTAAAACTATTCTTAGGAATATAAACTTCTTTGAGAGCTGGGCGCGGTGGCGCAAGCCTGTAATCCCAGCACTTAGGGAGGCTGAGACAGGAGAATCGTGAGTTCAAAGCCAGCCTCAGCAATGGTGAGGTGCTAAGCAACTCAGTGAGACCCTGTCTCTACATAAAACACAAATTAGGGCTGGGGATGTGGCTCAGTGGTCGAGTGCTCCTGAGTTCAATTCCCAGTACCAAAAAAAAAAGAATATAACTTCTTTGAATATAAAAGAAACCACATTTTGCTGACTTAAAAACCGATTTAAATATTGCAAATTCACATGGAAACAAGCACTTCTTAAACAGAGTAAGCACCTACACCCTAATACCAGCAAACCCACTGGCTAATTATGGATGGATTTATGTCTGTTTTGTCTCACGTATTTTCAACCTGGTCTGTTGCTAAGAAATAGAAGAACACAGGTGCATATGTACGTACCAAGCATAACCAACTATCAAAGCTGATTTTTTCAAACATGTTAACAGGAGAATTCTTGTTCTAAGTCTACTCACTACAAAGTAACGTGCTTATTCTAAAAATGTGACTATTGTTCGGGACCATAAGCCTTCTTATCAGAACTGCGTTAAGAGAACTTAGGAAACAGACAAAACTAACTCCACTCATTTGTTTGAGGACAGCACACCTCCAGGAATGCTGCTGGGAATGAGCCCTCCTTTCTGTTTTCAGTGGCCCTGGAGCCTGCTCACGCTTCCTGTGCCACTGGCTCTTGCTACGGGTGGTCATTGGAGGGACTCCCCACTGGTTCTTGGCTACCCGCCTTCTCTATGGCAACTGTTTCAGTGTCCAAATTTGTTTCTTGACTGTTGGAAAGAGCTGTTCCTTCACCTCTGTTCCAGGATAAGTCTGTTCAAATCTCTCTCATTCTAGTATATTACACAGAGATTATTTACAGATGTATCTCCGGGCCATGGTGACTAACACAAAGTAGCACCAAAAACTCATTTGTAAATATGCTAATGACCAGACAAATGAAGGAAAGGAAGCCTCAAAGAACAGTCGTCCATCTTTCTCACCGGGCTGTTTTACGGTGTGGCTTCCTCTAAATATAAAAATAAGTACCTACCATGCTTCTGAGCGTGTGTTCTAACTGGAATGCCTGCATGCTAAATAAAATATTCTCTAAGGACAAAAAATAGGTGCCTTTGCAAGTATGTAAGATGATGTTTCTGAAGGTGAAACACCAGACTTTCAAACCATTTTCTGAACAATAGCGGCATGCTCAGAGTAACGTCATCCTCCAAGGTAACTTCTGAAGGCTGTAACTGTTCAACTGATGCGGGCATTACATATGCGAGCGTGGCCATCTGGGAGTATTCAAAGTCAGACTGACTGTACTCCAATGACCCCGTGTACAGTGATGTGTGGGATGAGGTGAGCACATATTCTCATCTAGGACTTCGCCAGGTAATAGGGAAAACATAATTAATGATGATCTCGGCTGAGGGCCCAGTCCAGCCTGCTATCTATCCCGTAAAAGAAGAACAACAAAAAACCAACTTCTCTTGGAACACAGCCACATCCAAGTTCTTTGCTCCAGTGGCTACAGGGACCAGGCAGACCCAAATATTTGCTCTCTGGACTTGTAAGGAAAGTTCGCCCACTCCTAACCCACGCCTTCTAGGTACTTTTAAGTCACATTTTTTCTTTCATGCTTATGCTTACTTGAATGTAAAATTAAAAAAAAATTATTATCCTTCAGTATTTTGTGTCTTTCAGTGAGACTGACACATTTATTATACATTTGTATGATAAAATTCTTTATAAGCTACCTAAGATAAAAATATGAGCTCTACATTCATATTTTCTCTTAAATTTTATACAATTTCAAGTGTGCTAAACAACTGACATCATAAAAACCCACCACAAATATGCAACTGTACATCATATAATGCCACTTACTGTTCAGTGGTGACAATTCTACATCTGGGTAACGTACTTGTGGCTAGTCAGATGTTCGGCAGATATTATGGGTATCTAGCAAATAAAAGATTATTTAATGAATGATCCATGCAAGCAAGCCAACAACCAAGAGATGAAGACATCTTATTATTAAATTTTTAAAGAAAAGTGAGATTCAGTTGTGAGGTGACAGTCCTTATCTGGTCAACACAACAGTAAGTTAATGTACACTTAAATGCCAGAGTAGCAACTCAGTTTGTTTTTAATTTTTGTGTTAAATACTATTCTATAAATGTTACCAGTTTTTAGGAAGTAAGAGAAGGAAAACTACCAAAAATTCATGCAGAGCAGTAATCAAAGAAGTCCTTTTTGTTGGCCTACACACACGCGCGCGCACCCCTGCGGTTTTGGTTATTGAGTAATAATCCAGAAATCAGAGGAGGAAGTGACTTGCCTATTTTTGTGCAACCAAATTTCTATCATTTTCATTCAAATTAGGGTGTCTAGCTTTTTTTCTTTTTCCAGATTAATGAGACCAGGTAAGAATCATAAAGGAGTATATCAAAAGCACTAGGAGCGCAGGTTTGCCTCTGAGCCATCTCTGAATCTTGATTGCACGTCTTAACTGTATTTTAAACAGGCAAGAAAATTAGAGAACCTCAAAGAAATACAGTAAGAAACCAATGCAGGGGCTACTTATTTCAATAGTCCCAAGAGCCAAGAACTTTGGATTTGCGACTTGAATCTCCTCCAACCCCAGATTCAGGGCTGTGAGCCTGGGAGAGGCAGCCCAACACACGGAGGTTGTCAGAGGCTGGGTGCTTGGGTTCTGACACTCACGATTCCTCTCCTGGCTGTGTGACCTTGTGCAAAGCCACTGATTACTCTAAGCTCAAGTTTCTTCTGTAAAATGACACATCCCATTTCAGCCAGGTCGATGGGAGAATAATGAAATCACAAACGTGAAGGCGTTTTTTTGTTGTTTCGATTTAGACATCCTAGGCTAATTCACCATACTACAACCCACAGTCTGGAGTGCATATTAATATGTCCCTATTTTATTTCCATTTCTCAGCTGACATTTTTACACAATTTTACAGCATTTGGCAAATGGCACGAAAATGTGCTCCAAGCGTAATGAAGCTTCTCATACCATTTTTCCTGCTGCTGCAGGACAGGATGTTGCACTCAACAGTGTAGAAGCATCAAGGATGGGGCTGTCGAAACATACCAAGGACCTTCAACACCAATCGATGCAGATGAAGGGCCAGCTAGAAACCTCTGCATGCATGCAGGCTGCAATTTGTGGCATCAGCTATTTCCAGCATTGCTAATGTACTGTAGGCATATACATATGTATGTATATGCAGATATAATATATGTGTGTATATATATATCCATTCCCTTTTCTTTTGTTTAGTTGTAAAATAGTATGAAGACCCAAGATTATGCATGAAATGGTCACAGCACAATGCAAAAAGTAAAGTGTCCCCTACAACCCAGGTGGCCAAGGGCATGTTGAAATTTGCTTTGCTATAGTTCTGCTTACACCAGCAATTCTACAGTCATGCGTGGTACACACGCGAGAGGCCGGCACCACTGATCTGTACCATCAGTGGGCCGCAGTGAATCCATGGAGACATCTTGGCCAAACGCTGCTTCCTGACACGCCACATATGCATGATCGAGCCTTCTTGTAAATGAGTCTGATGTGTTAGCGTAAATCCTGGGCTATTTTGACAAGCTTCTGAAAAACTAATGATTCTTTGCCAAGAAATGTTTAAAGCTTGCCTGAAACTTTAAAATAAATCCGTTTTGGCGTTATGCTTTTGAAAGTTTTTAATGGCCATACTAATGGCCGAAAGTCCATCAATTTTACATCATGTACCGTAGAAACAAGGGTGCCATTCCTCACAGCAGTGACCACAAGTTCAGATGGCTCTTAACTGGTCTCTCTTCCCAAGGGGCAACGTGTGAAATCTCATCTGATACTGCGCCTTTTGAGACTCATTTGGCGCTAGTTAACCTTAGTCTGTGGGTTCCCTGCAATAGGGTTTAGCTCTTTTCGTACACTATCAGTGCCACTGAACCCTTTCAGCACATTCTTAATATTCAGATCCCAGAAATGCTTTACATAAACATGACTTTAAATCAACCAGCATTTTCCAGAACATGTTTTAAAATGGGCTTAGGAAATACTGGTGGAATCAGTGGCAGGTTTTGAATTTCAAATGTTTTAAATCATTTTATTTTAAATAGTCACTCTTGTACATCATAACACTTAAATTTCTTAAATAGATTCCTTTCACTTGAAAGTGTCTTGCATAACTGCTGCCCTACAAACTTGTAGGGAACATAGAATGTCTGTCAATTTACCGTACTTGATTTCTTTTATCCTTCATACATCACCAGCATTTATGCAGGGTAATTACAGAAATAATGGCACTTAGCTTTTTTTCCTTCTTGCTTAACACAAGAGACTCCAAGCTTAGAGAAGCTGTGATCAAACTTTACTGATTTTGAATATGCGATGTGCCTGTCAAACAGATCAAATTCTATTAATTTTATATCAAACTATTTACAAGAGTGGTCATTTGTGGCATATGCAATCCATTTAAGGACCTTCCTTTTGGTAAGAATTTAGTTAAAAACTGAGGACTGAATACACCAAATGTTCTTCCAAAACAAAAACAAAACAAAACATCTTAAGGCTGCCTCCATTTTTGACTGGTCCAAACGCCTGCCCAACTGGCGGAGGCCACAGGAGAATTGCTTGTGTAAATCCATTTTAGTAGCTTCAGAAACGGAGCTGTGACCCCTTTGGAGCACTCATCCATCAATGGCATAAAAGCATTCTGCTGCTCGTCAGAGAGAATGTGTAGGCCAACAAGAGGTGTCTCTGAAACCCATGCTTCTCAAAGTCCCCTCCGCCCTCGCGCACACACCGCGCCCACCGGCCCGGCGGGAGGTCCGTGTGCGCCAAGGCTGCCGGACGAGCCCTATCAGAGTTGGTTTTTAAGAAACAAAGCTGTAAATTAGCAAACCTGGTTGGCTGTGGCTGTTGCAGCGAAGGGAACACTTGTGGCAGATGTTGTTGCTGCGGACACAGTGGCTGGCGTAGCACCGTGCACCATGGGAACTTTCGGAGGGAAAATCACATAAGCAAACATACAGAAGAGTGTAGCAATATGGAAACCATGGCAACATGGAGGAGGTCATTGGGCATGGTATTTATCATAGCAAGAAGCCATGTGACAGGACATCATCACCAGCGAGTGACATGCAACCACAGCGCAAAGCAGGACAACATTCCAAGGAGAGAAGGGTGGGGGATGGAAGAGAAAAAAAAGGGGAAAAACAGCTTGTTACCATCAAATCAAGAAAATTGACACAAACAGGCTTAATTTGCTAAGTCAAAAACAAGAATTGAATATAGTGTTTAACAGACATTCAAAATCTAAGTCAAAATACAGGTATTTACTTCATATATGCAGTTATCCATTTGAGTAACAGTCTATTTTCATTATTTACTATTACAAAAATATACAGTTCATTACTTTTATGAGATAGATTTTTTTTTTTTTACACACCAGAACTCATAGTCCAATCAAAATCCACCAAAGGTGACTCAAGGAAATCGTCGTGTGTAAAGAAAACACTGATGTGAGTCCATGTCAATTAAATAGGAAATGACATTTAATTGACAGGTGTTAGTAAAAGGGAATGGACTTGCCCAATAGATAAAGTTAAACTCAGCAGTGGATTTTGAGGGGCTGTGAGGCGCACCACAGGTTTAAGATAATCAAGAAACAAAGCTGGCACCTACCAACACTTGTAGCGGGTGTCATGCACAATATTGAGCCTGCCCATCATGCATTGCAACAGGAAGGTGGATTTGAAAAGGGAAAAGAATTAAAACATCCCATCACACGTGTAATTAGGAAATTCATTTGAACAAAGAAGAAAAATTGTTATTATGGGACAGTGGCATGTAACTGTCAGCACAATCAAATCATACAACAGCACAGTGATCAATCCGAACTAGTCTCAAGTGAAGAATAAAGGCCAGTCAACTGTGTGCCGGGACACTTTGTTTCCTTAATTACCACCTACAAATAAAGTATTTTGGAAAAATTTAAACCTGCTTAATTCTTTAGAAAATATTTTAATTGGCTTTGTTTGAATCTGGTTGCTAGCCATCTGGCTGTTTGCTATTTCTGATTCTGACACATGAATGTATTAACGTTTTCTTTAGATTGAATACACGCTAAATAATTCGATTTATTATTTATTATTAAAATGCTAAATATCAATGCACAAAAACTGACTTAACAATGTAACAAGACCAAAACATTCATTTAAGTTCCCTGAGCTTAATTTCCCGGTTCACTGCAGCAACCACACAGACACAAAAGGGGCTGGGATCATCCATACAGGAATTTTATTTGGAGGGATAACAAGCAATCAGTTATACATAAAAAGAAAGTGAAACTTCTTTATTGCCTTCCTTTAGAATTATAATGTAGGAAAAGCACTAAAGGAGGAAATAGACTATTTTAAGTCTCAAGTGGGTTTACTTGGTAGGTATCTGGGAAAAGAAGCTGGCTTGCATTGATGGTTTAGAGCCTCAAGACTTCCTGGAGTAGCCAGTATTTTACAAAATTTCACACCCAAGAAATTGCTAATTCAACTTCAATAAAATCCCTGCGTGGGTGATAACGAAGATGCATGCATCACATACAGGGTATAAGCATCGATGTTCACAATTGTTTGACCATGATAAGTAAAAATAAATGCTCCACATATAGCTCCTGTTCTTTTTGACATATAAATATTGAAAATCTATTTATTTTTACCAAGAACAGGGCACTTTACCATATGGAGATCTACTGTTCTTTCTATGAGATTATTTTAGACTTCTAGGTTTCAAAATATCAAATGATTTTAGATTTCTATCTAAATCTTGGCACATCCTGTTTAAATACTAGCAGCATCTGGGACGAACATTTGTTAGAAAAAAAAAAAAAAATCTGCCAAGTGAGCCTGTGAGAGGGGCCTTACAAAACAAAGCTGCGGCTGAGCACTCAGCTACAGCGGGGACTACTTAACTGGGACTCCTGTCGCAGCTGCGATTAGTTTGTGTTCACAGTGAGGCTGTGGCCCCTAGGATCAGTGCTCAGCCTCAGGATGGTCTGGGCCAGCCCCCTTCGGGAGGAGTAATGTGATGTGGACAGGAGACCCTAGACTATCTCTGCCATTTGCTACTACTGCTGAGTCAAAGACTCGTCAAAGACAGCAGAAACAAGCCAATAATAATAAAGAAGTTAATTTGAGACAGAAGAGCAAGCAACATTGAAAACTGGGTCTAGCGTCTGTGAACCATCTCCCCCTAATGGTAGGGTTGGAGGACTGGGAAAGGAAGGCTGAAGGGACAGTCATGTGTTGTTTCAGGAATCCTAAAGCCAGTTTAAGTCCCTGTAGGCTGTGGTTCTAAGGTGACTGTTCACCATCATGCTGCATCCTGCCTGTGCCCCCTACCGTGACTAAACCCGCACCTGCTGGAAAGGAGCTGACCTTACACCACCTCTCTAGAACACTAGAGCTTTTATGAGTTCAGCTTTAGTTTGACTTACTTCCTCATCACCATTATAACCAGTGCACACAGCTCAGAGAGGGATTTGCGGCAAATAAACCTAAGGCAGCAATGGAAATGCTAGCCAGGTGCAGTCACTCACAGACAGAGACGATGCTGTAGGACCCCTTACCATGAACAAAAAGCACTTTTGAAATGACCATAATATCCATCTTTACTTCAAATGGTTTCATTTACTAATAAAGATGTACAAATAGCCAATTTAACTTTTTTTCCTCCAATTTTCAGTAAAAGGCAAAATTTAAGTGAATGTATTTGTCAATTTCCAATTTCCCCTACACAGATATTTGCACAGCAGAATGGTGTGTTTCTGTAGAATGTGCTGCTTTAGTTACATGACTTTTTAAATTAAATTTTTAATTGATCTGTGTGAAGATGCAGGAAAAACAATAGCATGCTAATTTAAAATGAAATGTATGCACAGTTAAAATTACTTTAAGGAGAAAGGAAAGAAGTAGAAGAGAGAAAAAGAATTGTAATGGAGCTTGGCTGAGAAGCTGGAATTTCCTTGCGATGATTCAGGCCTCTTTGGGTTTTAAATTAAGAATTACAAAGCAATTAAAGATCTTTTAAAATTAGTGTATATAACTTAGGAGTAAAAACTCACAATCAATTGAATTATCAAAACTGATATCCAAAATAAGCAGCACCTTTTTTATTTTTATTATAAACTTTTATTGATATATAGTTATAAATTACTATATTTACACTAACTGTAATAAAAGCGATAAGCTGGAAACCTTTGCTTTGACGTCTATCTCCCTCTCCATCCCACCCCCACCCCACTGCCCCAACACCTAAGGAAATCTCCTGGCCTTCCGGTTCCTTCCTTCTGGTAGAGGTCACATAAGCCAAAGCCCACGCTGACTGAGTGACCTACGTCAGGGATGGGGAAGACCGGTGTGCTTCTGAGAGGGCAGGCAGGCAGAAATGGCAATGGAGGGCCAGAGGGACAGTTCTCCAGGCTCTGCAGAGGCCAGGAGCAGCCGTGTGGTTGTGCATGAGCCCGTGCTCTCACGGTGGCCTGCAGGAGCAGGTCCTTAAGGACGGGGTGCTCACACCTAGGCAGGCTCAGACCCACGCGCTGGCTTACAGAGCTCCGGCGCCTGCAGGGATGGCACCCCAGTGAGCCCCCTCACGGCTGCACAGGCCTTACCATGAGGGTGGCATCGGGAGGGAGGAGGACATCAGAAGAGGCGGCCTGTAATGCCTGCTACTTCCCAGGAAGTAAACTTGGAGTTTAGAGTTGCTCTTAATTTAAATTCGAGGAAAAGAAACAGTGGTATTTCTGACATACTCTCATTACAGGGTGAAATTAAATTCATACCTACATCATAAGTAGGCCCTAGATTATGCATAATCTCTATCAAAAATCAACTCAGTCCCAAAGAGTGAAAGTTTAAAAAAGAGGAGTATATACCTAAAATTTAAAAACGATTCTATGTGAATTTCATCTAATCTATATCTTTAAATAAAATTGAGGGTGTGAGACACTAGGCACAAAGGCAGGTGACCAGCAAGAGCTGCTTCCATTCCCCTGAGTCACTGTGTAGGTATTTATGTCATATGCTCACAGACACTCAGACTAATGCACGCCCCCTGACCTGAGTTCAAGTTCTAGCTAAACTGTGTCAACCATTTAACTTGTGGAGAAACTGCTGGGCCCTTGCTGGTCCCAGACTGCTCACTGCTGAAACTAGAGTGTTACGGCGATCTTTCGAGGTTGCTGGAGGGGAAGACGAGATCATGTACGTGAAGCATGGAGCACAGGTGCCTCGGCGTGAGCACTGCACAGGAGCACCCTTGAACGAAAGTAAGAAACAGCTGGGCTCGAGGGGACAGGAGTGCAGGCTTGCCGCTGGAGCACCTGTGCCCGGCCTGTAGGATTTACACCGAGATTTTCTTTAAACATTTCTGGATCCTAGATTTCCCCCTAGAGCTGTGAGTTTGCAATCCCTGGTGTGAATATGGACACAAAGCATGGCGTGGTGCGAGATCAGTGTCTGCTGACTGAATGAATGGAAAGATGGATGGATGGAAAAGGCCAAGATGGAGGGAGGGAGGGAGGCCAAAGAGAGGAAAGGGAGGAGGGAGCTAAGGACTGAAGGAGCTGGGAGAACAGATGGATACAGGGATGGGCAGATAGAGGGATGCTTGGATGCACAATGGTTAGATGGATGGGTGCCACAAAGGACTAACTCTGTTCTTAAAAGTCACTGTATCTGGCGAATTCTCTTAGCCAACTAGCTGGATTGGGGATGAACCCTGGTGTTTTGCCAGCCACCTACTCCCTGAACACATGCCCACCTGCCCTAAGGATTGAGCTAGCAACCATGCTCCACTGTTCACTTGGATGAAATACACGTACATATCTCTGTAGTTATTTTTGATTCAACAAACTACAGAGCTTTAAAAATTTGAGCTGCAAAAAATAAATGACTTCCTTTTTCTTCCTGGTCCCAATATCGTCTTGGGAGGACCGTTCCCATTTGTTACGCGGTGGTCACAAGGCTGCTCAGCTCTGTGCTGCTTGTGGATTCTTTGCATACAGGGTAACTTACGATTTTGGAAAATGAACTCACTTATTTAGTCCCAGTTATTACACATGAGATTACCTATGAATCTATGGTAGGAGGATTTCCTTTAGTTCTCAAAGGTCTTTTTTTTTAATTGAATTAGTTGTCAACATTTTTAAAAATTTTTCATATATAAGCACACTAACGTCCAGATTCTCTGGGGGAAAATCACTAGATCTAGCGACACATCAGGGTAACTACAGGGGTGGGTGGGTGCATCTGGCCAGCCCTAGGAGCCGCAGACCCCACCACCCTCCTTTCCCTGTGGCAAACACTATAAATGGAGACACAAAGGGTCTGCAGGGCACACAGGTGCCACCTGCCAGGAGGTGTTGCTCCAGGCCATTCCGAGGCTTGCTGGTGCTCCCGGACCTCCCAGACTCCACCGCTCCCACTGCCCCTCACTCATCCCGCTGCCAGCCTGGTCCCGGGTTACACTGTCCTTTCTGACTGGCTGGCATGGTGCTCTGGCAGAAATAAGGGTGCGCTGCTCATTTTAAACTTCCCATGTCTTGGGGCTTCTGTCTGTGCACTCCAGCACATGTAATAATGAAAGTATTTTTAAAGACTCACAAAGGCAGTTACCTACTTCTGGTTATGTGACTAATACATAGGTTAACCTGAAGCTTTAGCACTTTAAAACTAGGTTACAAATAAATGTTATTTTATATTACTCTGGAAATAGTTTTATATTAATTACAAATTTTAACTACAAATATCCAGAACAGATGATCTCTGATACAAAATGCATCAGAAAGAAAAATGCAAATCTATCTTAATTTTCAAGGTACTATAGTACATTTTATTTAAATTAACAATGCTTAACTTTCAAAGACAGGATGATCGATTCTGACTTAAGAATGTGTTTGCTGTTTTTCCTGACTTGACCCTTCCCAAACATCTATCTGTACCCTACCTTGCTCTGTCCACAGGCTAAAAACTACTAGAGGGAGACACATATTATAAGGGTCATACATATGGCTACATTTAGAAAAGAGTACAGTCAACTGGATAGTGTTGCAAAGATTAATGCAAAACTCATTTGATGAGACAGGTTATTTCCGTTTCCTTTAAATAACATATGGAAGAAGATAAATTTGTTTTTATTTTTAGGTTTTAAAAAGAGAAACTGTCATTTCTAATTAGAATGTTTTATTCAGTGAAGTAAACTGACAAAAATAAATTTTAAAATTTCTTCAAAGAGATTACAATAGTCACCTACAATCCTTTCAAACTTTGTTGAGTGATCTGAGTACATAAAACTTTATGGATTGTTTGTTGAAAACAGCAATATGTAGGAACAGGAGAACTTACCAAAGAGCAAAAAAATTAATTTCTGGAAGTGTCCAAAAACTATATATGTTAAGAACAAAGGTATAAAACATGAATTTTCCCTCAGAATGAGACAGATATTCTATAAACCAAAATTGTTTCCTTTTTTATTTAACAGGGACAAACTGCAACCAGATAGATACTATTTCATGAGAATAAATGTCATTCTGTCCGTTGTGCATGGAACATAATATTCTAGTTAACTCACTTTTACTACATACGGATGGCCAGTTTTTAAAAGATTCACTAACCAGTAAAAATTCACTAACCAGTATATATTCTGTTGTTCACAAATTAAAAGCAAATTATCACACTCTCTCATAGCATTATAAACTTAATGCACTGTCAATACAGCACAAAGGACTGGATCTTTGACATTAACATCTAGTTACTGATTTAATTAGTAAAATTACTTTATTGAATAAATCTCTACACTCATGGCATTTTTTAAAAGTAAAGGTTAAGAAGTAAAGAGGAAAATGAGATTCAGAGTGCCTGGCTGGTCAACCTGCAGATTACAGAGGTTAGTATGAATTTTCTGAAGTAAACCCTGAGTGTGAAAGCAGCCAACTTCCACGTGTGTGAGTTCTCAGCCTGTGTTTTTAATTCTTGGTCCTTGTGAACAGCTGTAGAGTAAGTATGTGTGAGGAAAGTGGAAGGTGAACTGGAATCACAGATCTGTACTTCCATAATCAAGGCAAACCCCGCTGTCACCTAGGGCTACTTCCATGACAGCTTAGGAACAATGATAATTTTGAGCAATGTACTGACTGATACTAAGAAAAGCGTGTTTTCAGAGCTTTGGAACACAATCAGTTTTTTATTGCCTACTTTGAAAACAAAAAAGCTGAAAAATGATCAAAATTGAGTCATTTTATGTAATTCAAATGACTCCTACAGAATCCTGAAGGCAAGGGGTCTTACAGCAGCAAAGTATCATAAGATAGCTTGACAGACATGTGATAGTGTTGAGCGAGGAGGAAAAAAGAGAAGAGAACGGTATTTCAATTCCAAATAACACAAACACAAATATATAAAACAACACTGATCCTGACTGCAGGTTTCATGAAGCTAAAGCTCTTCGTTTTTAAAGAACACCCTGAAATTCTGCAGCGATGTTTCATAGCTGACCGCCTTACCGTACCCCTTATCTAGGACCGGGAGCACTAGGGCAGGGGAGGGGGGGGCACGGACTCTACCTCCCTGGCAGTGGGTCTGCGGGGTCGGCGGGTGTTTGCCCACAGGCCCCCTTACCTGGTGGGAGAAACGCCGTGTGCTGCTGTAACTGCATGTTGGCCAGAGCCTGTTGGTACTGGAAAATGCCAGTGTTAAAGACTGCCGTGGCACCGTTGGTTTTGTCAAGAGCAGGCCTCTTTGGTAATGGGGGAAGTACAGCCTGAGGAATTCCCTGTTCAGTGAATGAGTATAAAAAACAAATACCAGTAAAAAGAGAAAAAGAAAAAAGAAAAATCAGTCGAAGGGTAAACTTGTTAGGCAGCCTGAGCAAGCACACAGCAGAGCACTCAACTACCCAGGGGAGTCCAATGAACAAAAAAATTAAAGGTAAAAAAGCAAGATAAAAGCTTTAAAGGAAGCATTATTTCTGCCCACAACAAACCCCACCAGTAGGACAGCACGTGTTACGGTGTGTTAAATGTTTAACGTCCCATAATGCTTCAGGCTTTCAGGGAGAAGCCACTGATTTGGGAGAAAAGACAAGCTGCACTGCCAGCTCCGTGAGGGTCGACAGGTACAAGCGATGTTAATAGTTAATTGTGCAGAGTGACTGCAACAGGAAGTCACACCGACCCCACTCTGCCCCTCCCATCGACTATACATGCAGAGATGTCCCAGAACATGCAACTGTTTCCCTTAAATACTGACTAGAAATACTAAACAGTAGATAATTCTATCACTAATGCCATGCTAACCAAACAGGTACATAAGTATACAGTCAAAAATACACCCTCAAGTCCTCCAAGTATTTCATTAGAACATTTTACAATGTAGTTAAACTGAATGTGGGCTGCTGGGCTTTCAGTCTCTGTACCATATCCATCTCTGTACTTAGGTTACAGTCTTTCCACTCATTTTGTCAAGAAACCACACTCAGTTTTTCATTGTACTTTGTACTTTACATCTTTATAACAGAAAAAGGAATATATATTTTTTAATTGGTAAAAAAAACAAAAAACAAAAAACAAAAAACTTGTATCTACAATAAAGCTACATGCCAAGCTAAAAGGTGAAAGGTCATAGTACCAGGTCAAAGGTTGCCTCGAGGGGTCGCTTCAGTGATTTGACAGCCGACTGAGTCTTAATTAGCAGGCAGCGAGCACATGATGGCAATGGGCCAGTGGGGTTCAAGCGCATTAACATAAACAGCAAGCAGAGGTGCATCATGGGGGCAGCAGTGCATTTTGGGTAGGTGAGAAAAAACAAATAAAAAAACAAATCATCGGAATGCCATATACAACGAATAACAAGACTAAGCATGCACAATAAAGGCGCTATTGAGTTGTTATTGGGAGGATAACTCCTCTTTGTAGTTAATTACAAACGAGATACTCTAACAGAAAAAAAAAGAGTGAAAGGAAGAGAACAGGAGAGAGTCTGCCTTCTGTATTTTTGCTCAAGTATCCATAAACAAACACAGAAAAGATCTCTCTCGCGGTTACTTCACTGCGCTCCAAAATATTGCACAGTGATTTTTTAATGGGCATTTTAGAGATTAAGTCATATATATCTATGTAAAAAAGGACAACATTAAAACAGCTAAGCAAAAAACCAAGAATGGACTCATTAAACTCAGCTATTAGGTCACATTAAAATGTACCTTTAGAAGGTAGTTTAGGATCTACTCTGACTGATCAGTTGTCTAACTCCTGAGCACTGCTTTCTCCTGTCTGCATGATGGCATAGTCAAGCTTCCATAGCTTTATAATTATGTTTATGCCACAACATCATTTCTGACGATCTAGATAGCGCACTATTTCAAATCCTGCAGCTAATTCTGAAGACAATTTTGCGAACGCAATTCGCCTAAATAGTTCCAGATTATGTTATTGCTACAAGTGAGATAATACGTAAAAAGGAGGTTTGATGTGCAAAAAGAACACACCAAAGGGCAGCGTGGCTGATCAGACGGCACACAGAAATAAGACCGGAAATGGCAATATCGTTCAATTGAAAAGGAGACAGGTGGTTCTTTACAAAGCGGGCATTTCAGAAACCCTGCGTCCAGAATCAGACAGACACTGAGTCAGGCCAGGAGGAGGAGCATTCTCCACCTGAGGAGCAAGCCTCGCTGCTGCGAGCGGTGACTTCTTTATGTATTGTCTGGGATACCTGAACAAACATATCCTCAGCAAAGATTCAAAAAGGAAAAGGTTAATAAATGAACAGCCTGTAGTCAGATAGTTGCTCCCCGGGCTCCCGAATGCCCACAGGGTGAGCTGCTGCCCCCACTCACCATGGCAGCTGCAGTTGCTGCAGCCTGTGCCGCTGCAGCCTGGTTGACCTGGTATTGGGCAGCCTTGATCTTGGCTTGCAGATGTGCGGGAGGGTGAAAGTATTTGCACTTTTCCCGAGAGCATCTCCCCTTGATGTAGTCCATGCAGACGGTGACCGTGTTGTCATTGGTGTCAATCATCGTACTGTCGGCGGGGTGGGCGAACCGGCAGTCATTCTCTCCCCGGTTGCAGTTGCCGCGCTGGTACTCTCGACATACCTGGGGACAGTAAGTGCACGGGGTTCAGTCAACATGAATCGGGGGCCCTTGCCAGAGACGGCGCCTTGTTGGTGAAAACAGGTGGCAGAAGGTGTCAATGACAGGCAAGGGGTGACTGCACACAAGGCCAACAGAGTAACTTTAGTGCCCAGTTAGTATGCAAATTCCAACCCCACTGAGGAAAAAAATGCATTGGTGATTCAGCCATGGTGAAACCTTCCATCCGATCCTGTTGATATTCTTAGGAATTACCAGGGGGAACAGAGTAACTTTACAGAGAACTAGCCTGGCAGACACCACTTTATCCGAGGGAACAAAGTCAACATCAGCAGTAATGACATGTAAGGGCATCATCACGCATCTGACGATGAGAGAGAGGGCCACAGCTTGATTGTGCGATCGACCACAAGGGAACACCGGACCGTGTGTGGGGTATTTTACGAAATAACCAACCAGTGCCCTTCAAAGTGTCAAGGTCATAAAACAAAGCAAAACTGAGACACTGTCAGAGACGAGACAACCTGGGAGCCACAGACAGGGCAGTGGTAGGGCGGCCGGTGGACTTGACTCAGGCCTGTAGGTGGGTTAATGGCCGCGCACCAGTGCCGACTTTCTGGTTTTATAAATAGTATGGGGATGTAAGATGTTAATATTAGCTCACGGAAGGGTGTGAACTTTGGATTCTGTTTTTGCAAATTCTGTGTAAATATGAAATTACCTCCAAGTGAAAAGTAAAACACATCTGACAGCTTTTAACTACCGTTTCCAGGAGTTATTTCTGATCACCGGAGATTCACCTGGGAGCTATGTAAAGCACATGGACAAGTCCTTGGCTTTATCATCTGCTTGTTTTATATTGGCTAAGGTCGCCACGGGGATCCTCTGGAAAAGGTGAACACGGATCACTTCTCTTTGATCTACTGGACTTGACACTGTGCCTGCCATCTTCACCGGGGACAGTTTGATCTTTCTCCCACCAGGGGGCGGACTCGATCACAAGTCCTAACACTTTTCTCGCTTTTGTTTCCAACTTCCCAAAGCTGGGGGAAGCACAGGCTTGCGGGGGGGACACAGCTCTGCGCTTCAAGGCTTCAAGGATCTCCCAGGAAGTGCTCAATGCACAAGGAGCACTTTATTTTGGAGCCAAGCAAGAAAGACAAACCAGGCTTGTTTCGATTTCTTTGACTTTCATGGTAAGATGATCGCCTTCCAATCTGTTGCCTCCCCCCATTATATTCCCACCTCAGCCCTGAGGAAAGCGCTTCTTCAGAAGGACTTCACGTGGCACCACGCTGGAGCCCAAGAATGCCAGAAAAGACATGGCGCGCCACGGGGCCACCAGGCCAGGTGGAGCTCAGCATTCAGCAAGCATGGCCCCGGGCCAACTGCATTCATTATCTCATTCGATTTATTTAATTTTTCAAAATTCACTGAATAATTTACCAGCACGTGCCGGACACACAGACACTCTTGAGAGGTACTGAGAGGACAATGAGGATTCAGGAAGTTAAAAAAGAGCAACTTTTAATACTGTATTTATTTTATTGAACATGAGGGAGAAAAGCATAACCAGGAAGTTCATAACTGAAAAAGCAAAAGTGACCAAGCTGTGTCACAGCACAACTGTCCTCTCCAGCAGAGACTCAGAATCGGCAGTGAAGCTTCCTAAAATCGATTCCTGGCACCTAACCAGAACCGGGAGACAGGCCCATCTAGTCAGGG